>JANZXV010000211.1:31380037-31390996 GCA_027576455.1 Erythroxylum roigii | reverse complement strand
CTAAATAACCTACACGAAAAGAAACACTCATATTTAAGAAGTACACGCACGTGTCATTGATATGCACAACTATGTACATAATCATGTAAACTCCTATAATTATAAATGTCGAGTTTTTAAGTTTAAAGATCAGACATGGTATAAAAACCTTATCTTTTGTAAGAAAAGAGACAAGTTTGAGAGATCGGAATTGCATGATAAAGAAACGTTCAACTAAAAATAATAATTATAATACAAATAATATTCATCAACTACAATTTTATTAAAGTTTGATATCTAAATTTAATTTTAATTTGGAGTAGTATTATTTTATATATAAAATAATAAGAGAGATAGCTAAAGAGGGAGAGAGATGAGCTAAAGTGATTAGTTGTAGATTTTTTTATAAGGTGTCGTTGGATAAGATAATCCAACAAGATTACTCCAAAGTTATTATTTCTTTGTGATTGCTTACAGTCGATAGAGAACAAACTATGTTGGGCGCAGATGGTGTATTTTGTAAAAAGGAAAATAAAAATGAGCAAAATGGATACAGAATATTTAACGTGGTTCGCCCTTAACTTTGGGCTACGTCTACGGACAAAACTCACAATATTTCTTCCACTATTACAAATAGTAGGTATACAGAGATAAACCAAAATAGTGGCTCACAAGGTATTTCCCAACCTAAAAACACTAACCTCACTATTTTATTACTCACCAACCCTTTAGGAATAAATGAAGCAGGGAGTGCCTTATATAGGCACTTCGCCGCTTATGCAGCTGTCTTCTGCTATTGATTCAACAAAGGCAGCAAATCTTCTTTTCAACAAGCCGCAATATTGGAATGATGAGTCCCTCCATGTGAGAGGGACCATCTCCAACAAACCAGACTGAAAGGTATCTACAGCAAATGGTGCTGAAAAGATGAAGTCTCCAACAGCAGTTGTAATACCAAACGATGGAGCACCAGTGCCAATCAAAGAAGGCGTTGAAACAGACCTAATACTATTTGATGTTGCAGAACCTAAAAGTGAAGTCTGCGGGAGATGATTATTATTAACATCATCTTATAAAAAACTATTAACATCCATGAAGCACTTGAGTTAGAAAGACAGGGTCCGGTCCAGCGCTTTTGGATTGATTCTAGTATGCAAACTTAGAACTGCTAACTAGACATTGGGCCGATATCTGACCCTAAATCAAAATAATTAATTTAGAACCAAAGTACATTTGACTGTATTTTATTTAACGGATATATTATGCATTTTAGCAACATAATTTTAATATTATAAAACATATAAGTGAATTTTTACAACAGAAAGGAGGCATGACACTTGCCATATTGATGAAGCAACAGATGAAGTATGAACTCGCCATAAAGAATCAATATCGTTGAATCTAACATACGGTTCGCATATTACTGACTAAACATGAAATTTATCCCAAAGAATAGGTGAGCAAAATAGCGGAATTCATTGGATATTTAATCATCATCTCTTTGAGAAAGTAAGTTTTTAGTAATTACCAAAAGTTTGAAGTAGAGCTCTTAGTTTTCACTTTTTAATTCCTATGATGTTCATCGCAACTTGCCCATTCAGCATGATCAAAAGCTCCAACAATGTTGCTAATAATACAAGTTTTATTGATATAAAATATAATTTATTTTTTTAAAAAATAGCGGAATAGGATAAATAAGCACAATTTTAATTCAAGAGTTGTAGGATAAAAGTTTTTAAAGAGAAAATAAATTTTATTGATAAACAGTTATGTTAATCTCTATTAAAAGTTTAAATAGGTTTGCATAAACCTTAATTTGTTTTGAGAAGAATTTTAAATAAAATAAGAAATTCTAATTCAACTTAAGAAAAGTTCTAGACAAAATAGGAAACTCTAATTCAATTTAAGAAGAATTATAGATAAAATAGGAAAAAAAAATCAAACATACTAAGTAAAGTTTGAAATAAGAAACAAATAATATAAAATAAGAAATTATTCAAAATCCTCACAGAGAAATATGTTGGATAAGGCATGATAACGTGATATTCAATATTCCACTATGCCCAGTTAGAAAGAAATGTTGAGAAGGATGTTGAATAAAGCGAGATTATATGCTAGTGAATATCCTATTCTGTTCAAGAATTCAAATGTCTCATCATTCACCCAGCTCATTTGTCAAAGAACTCGAGCTCAAGTTGTTGTCAACATATCTAAGCTCTGTATTATGAAAGTAAGGCGAGAGATCGACAACACTGAAAGTTAAAGAAATATTACTCATCTATAGAGGTAGTTTAACAATGTAGGGCATTGTCATTGATTTTCCTTTTAATTTTAAGCAGACCATACTTCTTTTGTTGTAGTTTCTAAGGACTATCATTAATCGAAAATAGCCTCTCTATCATATAGGGATAAGGTTGCGTATTATCAGATCTCTTAAGATCCTGCATTTCAGCTAGACTCTCACTGGGTGTTTTTGTTGTTATTGTTGATGACCTCCAATAGTTCAGTTCTTGCTCAAGAAAACCATAACTTCATCTCCAACATTAAACAATTGAGCTCTCCTATATGGACCAACATAAGCCTTGTACTTCTGTTTAGCTATTTTGATCTTCTTCTTCATCTCCACTTGAATTTGTTATGTCTCTTTAGCGAAATTTGCAATATTAGGGGAAACGTTAGAATATTTAGGCAACTTAACAAGATCAAGAGCATGTTTAGGTACCTTGGTGACCACATAAAATGGTGATCAATCAATAACACTATGGACTATATTATCGTAGGCAAATTCTACTTGTGCAATCAAGAAATTCAAACTTTTTGGTTTGTTACAACATATGCATCTTACCAAATTATCCAAAGTACTATTCACCATCTCCATATGACTATCAGTTTGTGGATATGTAGTGTTACTATACTTAAGAAAAGAATCAAATAACCCCCTTAAGGTCTTCCAAAAATGACTTAAAAACTTAGTATCACGATTAGAAGTAATGGATTTAGGAATTCCACAGAGTTGCACCATTTCTCTAAAGAATAGTTTGGCAACTATTGTTAAATATGTTATCTTCTTATAGGGGATAAAATGGATCATTTTAGAAAACTTGTCTATAACCACAAAGATAGAATCCATACCTCTTTGTGATCCTGAAAGTCTCAACACACAATCCATATAAAAATCCTCCCAAATTACATTAGAAACTGGCAATAGCATTTACAAACTAGCATTTGAAGCATGTCCCTTACAAGCTTGACCAACTTGGTACCGTTCCACAATAGTAAAAATGTTTCTCCTCATCTTTGGCCAAGAGTATCTCTTTCTCACCTCTTCAAGAGTCTTGCTCTACTAAGGTGACCGAGTAAGCCTTCCTCATACAATTCTCTAATCACCTTCTCTCTGAGCAAATTTCTTAAAAGATAAAGTTGATTTCCTTTAATCAAAAACCCATCATACATGTGAAAATCATCATGAGATTTTTTGGTCCCATATCTCTCCAAAATCTCCACTATTCTTTTATAACTCCTTTAAATACTCAACAACCTTGATTTTCATAATTAAGTCTTGACTATAGCAACCGTTCTACTCATTGCATCAGCAATCACATTATTCCTTCCTATCATATGCATCAATTTATATGGGAACTTATAAAAAAAAACTGACTATATATATGACATACATCTTTGTTCTCAACTGCCTTTGACTTCTGAAAAACTTTAAAGCTTGATGATCAGTGTACAAAATAAACTCTTTCCTAATTTAAAAATGCTTTCACGTCCTTAAGGCTCTCACAACAATATAATTTTTTTATAATCATAAGTAGCTCACTTTTGCCTAACATCATATAAATTTCACTAAAGAAGGATATTGGCGTTTTCTCTTGAGATAACATAACTCCAATCCTAACTCAACTAATATCACATTCTACTTCAATTCACTTATCAACATTGGGTAAGGTTCGAATATATAAAATATATAATGTTTCCTTAATGATTGCAAAACTCTGCTATTGTTCTTCTTTCGATTTAAACTTTCCCTTCTTGAGACACTCAACAACAACAAGAGCCACAGTGCTATTAAAATTGCAAATGAATTGTCTATAAAATGTCGTTAACCCATGAAAACTCCTCAAGATACCAAACACATTGTGCAAGTGATCTAAGTGCTCCTCTTTTGACTTATTATAGATAAGTATATCGTCAAAGTATACAACTTTAAGCTTACCCAAAAAATTGTAAAACACTTGATTCATTAACCTTATAAAAGTGTTAGGAATATTAGTTAACCCAAAATGCATCATTAACCATTCATAAAACTCATCTATAGTGTTAAATGCAAATTCCCACTTATGTTGAAGCCTAATTCAAAATTAATAGTAGCCACTCCCGAGGTCAATCTCTGAAAAGATCACTACCCCATTGAATTGATTTAACATATCATCTAACCTTAGAATAAAAAATTTATACATAATAATAATCTTATTAATGGCTTGAATATCCAAACATATCCTCCAACTACCATTTTTTTTTCTTGGGTGTAAGTAAAGCAGGAACCACACATAGGCTCATACTCTCTCTAATATGCCCTTTCTTAATTAACTCCTCTACTTTCTCCCCTAATATCTCATTCTCCTTTTGACTTATATAATAGTAAGGTAAGTTAGGTAAACTAGCCTTAAGAATCAAATCAATGTGGAGTTGTATATTTCTTATGGAAAGTAGTCCATATGGGTACATCCCCAAATTCCTTTAAAAGCCTTCCTTATACAATTCTCTAATCACCTTCTCTCTGAGCAAATTTCTTAAAAGATAAAGTTGATTTCCTTTAATCAAAAACCCATCATACATGTGAAAATCATAATGAGATTTTTTGGTCCCATATCTCTCCAAAATCTCAACTATTCTCTTATAACTCCTTCAAATACTAAAGAATCATGACTTTTATAATTAAGTCTTGACTATAGCAACCGTTCTACTCAATGCATCAACAATCACATTATTCTTTCCTGCCATATGCATCAATTTATATGGGAACTTATCATCAAAAGACTTCCTAAATACTTTAAAGATTGATGACCAGTGTACAAAATAAACTCTTTCCCAATTTAAAATTGCTCTCACGTCCTCAAGGCTCTCACAATAAGATATTTTTTTTTATCATATGTAGCCCACTTTTGCCTAACATCATATAAATTTCACTAAAGAAGGTTATTGGCGTTTTCTCTTGAGATAACATAACTTCAATCCTAACTCCACTAACATCACATTCTACTTCAATTGACTTATCTAAATCGAGTAAGGTTAGAACATATAAAATATATAATTTTTCCTTAATGATTGCAAAACTCTGCTATTGTTCTTCTTCCGATTTGAACTTTCCCTTCTTGAGACACTCAAGAACAATAAGAGCCACATTGCTATTAAAATTGCAGATGAGTTGTCTATAAAATGTCGTTAACCCATGAAAACTCCTCAGGATGCCAAACACGTTGTGCAAATGATCTAAGTGCTCCTTTTTTGACTTATTATAGATAAGTATATTTTCAAAGTATACAACTTTAAACTTACCTAAAAAATTGTAAAACACTTGATTCATTAACCTCATAAAAGTGTTAGGAATATTGGTTAACCCAAAAGACATCATTAACCATTCATATAACTCATCTATAGTGTTAAATACAATTTTCCACTTATGTTAAAGCCTAATTCGAAATTAATGGTAACTACTCCCGAGGTCAATCTTTGAAAAGATCACTACCTCACTTAATTGATTTAATATATCATATAACCTTAGAATAAAGAATTTATACCCAATAATAATCTTAACATATCCTCCAACTACCATTTTTCTTGGGTGTAAGCAAAGCAGGAGCCACACATAGGCTCATACTCTCTTTAATATGCCCTTTCTTAATCAACTCCTCTACTTTCTACCCCAATATCTCATTCTCCTCTGGACTTATATAATAGTAGGGTAAGTTAGGTAAACTAGCCTTAGGAATCAAATCAATGTGGAGTTGTATATTTCTTATGAAAGGTAGTCCATATGAGTACATCCCCAAATTCCTTCAAAATTGATTATAGTTTTAAAGGAATCTCAATTTTCTCTTTTCACTTTCTTCTTCCCCTTTTGGTATCAGTGTACCTCCCTCATTTCTTTCATTTCACTCACAAAACTTTCTCTATTATTTTTCAATTCTAACAATGACTTCTTTGTCTTATTAGGTTTCACCACTATCTTTTCACCCATTGGTACTAACTTATATTTTGCACCATTCTTCACAAATCAATAAATATTCTACCTTCTTGAGTAATATGCATCAACATCATATTGTTATGATCTATCCAAAAAAATTTGACCTACATTCATATCAACAATATCAAAATAATGTTCATCTCAATATTTACCAATAGAGAATAACACCTTGCACTTTTTAGTGACACGAATATCACTCTTGGTTATAATCCATACAATCTTGTAGGGTTTTGGATGAGGCTCCATTGTTAACTTCAACTTCTTAACCATTAGTTTACTAATTATATTCTCTTGACTACCTCCATCGATGATCAATTTAGAAAGATTTCTTGTACCATGCCTCTAATGTGAAATAACTAGTGTTGCCAACTATTATGCTCCTTTTGAGAAATCATTAATCTCCTAATAACTCCAACAAAGTCACCTTCTTCTCCTTTAAGGTATTCACAATCTTCCTCATCCGACTTACAACAACCTCCTCTCGGAATGATTTCCTCAATGTCGCTGGAATAGTCAACTCTCATAAAAGGTATTGGATTTTGAGGTCGTGTAAGGATAACTTCCCTGTCAGCTATTTCCCTAAATCCTCGGTTATTGTCACCTCGCATTATTGCCTGTAGTTGTTCTGTGATTGTAGCCTACAGGTGTTCAATACTGTGAATAATTATCCTATGTTCTTTGATACTTCTCCAAACATCAGGTAGTCCCTGAACATGTCATTAAGATTATTTGCTATTGTCAAAAATAATACAATTTGTGAGATTCAAAATTCTAATACCACTTGACGCAACGAAAATAGGGTAAACAAATACAATTCTAATATAAGAATTGAAGGATAAAAATTTTCAAAGAGAATATAAATTTTATTGATAGAGAATTTTGTTAACCTTTCATAAAAGTTGTTTAAATAGATTTACATAAACTCTTATTCATCCTAGGAAGAGTTCTAAACAAAATATAAAATTCTAATTCAACTTAAGAAAAATTCTAGACAAAATATGAAAGTCTAATTTAACTTAGGCATAGTTTTAAATAAAATTAGTAAAACTTAAAAAAGAAACAAATAAGATAAAACAAGAATTTATTCAAAGGACGTTAGATAAGATGTGATCTCTTGTTATTTAATATCTCTTGTTATTTAATATTCTATTTTGTCTGGCTAGAAAAGAGATCAGAGAATGATGTTGGATAATACATGGTAAGTATTGATATACTATTGTGTTCAAGATAAGGTAATAAAACATGTTTGAACGAACTAATGCTTGTGATTATATTTTCTTGGGAGGAATCGAAAAGAAAGCTATCAGAAGTGGGGTTGAGTTTTGCCGTTTTGCACGAATTCTTCAATAATTACTAATTACATGCCCCCTTTTTTTTATAACTTTTGCATTATTACGTTATTTCAAGGTTGGAGTGCGTGCCCCAAATTTCTAGTGGATGGTCAACATGATGCATGCAAATTCTAAGCAGTTGCCGATCTTGACTTTCCATAATTTTACTAATATTCATATATGAACTTAACCACCCTAAAGTATATTTATTGTCTTTTTAATTTGCAGTTATTACGTATAAATAATAAAGTTATTTGATAAATATATAAAAATTATTTTTTGTCCAATTAATTCTAGCTCTCTGCTTCAATAAAGAACATTGATTATCCACCGTTTCCAAGTAATTTTTAAGAGCTTCCTTCTTTGTTGTAGTTAGAGCACCATCCAAGGGCGGAGTTTGTTTTGTTGTGGCTAGGAGGTATATTTGAGATTTGGCAATGGCAGGGAAGGATGGGTGATAGTGATGGAGGCGGCGTTGGTGGCGGTTGTTAAGTTCAAAGCATGGCGGTGTCTGTTGAGTTCAAAGCATCAGTTTAGCAATAATAAAACTTAAAATAAGAAACAAATAAGATAAAACAAGAATTTATTCAAAAGGATCTTGGATAAGATGTGATCTCTTGTTATTTAATATTCGATTTTATCTGGCTAGAAAAGAGATGAGAGAATGATGTTGGATAATAAACGGTAAGTACTGAATATACTATTGTGTTCAATATAAGGTAATAAAACATGTTTGAACGAACAGAACGCTTGTGATTATATTTTCTTGGGAGGAATCAAAAACTATTAGAAAACTATCAGAAGTGGTGTTGAGTTTTGACGTTTTGCACCGAATTCTTCATTACTTTCATGCCCCCCTTTTTATAACTTTTGCCTTATTACATTATTTCAAGGTTGGAGTGCGTGGCCCAAATATTTAGTGGATGGTAAATTTTCTGTGCCATTTATCTAATACCAACCCTGTGCTACTCATCCTAATAGCTCCAACTTTTACACTACTGTTGAAAACGAGAAGTCTGTAATTGATTCGACCAAGAAGCATACCCAAGAGATTAGAGGATCATCAATAGGAAAAATTCTCCTCTCTCCTCCTTTTTTGGTGACTCGAACTCAAAACTTCCTACAAAAGAGAGCTTTAAGTAAGGAGTTGAAACGAATCAGGCCACTCCTACTTATCTAAGTAAATGCTGATCTTGATTTTCCATAATTTTACTAATATTCATATCTGAACTTAACCGCCCTAAAGTATATTTGTTGTCTTTTTAATTTGCAGTTATTACGTGTAAATAATAAATTTATTTGATAACTACTAACAAATAATTATGAAATATGACTATGACAGTGTTAATAAATAATTACGATCTCATTAAAAGAAATGCTACTTTAGTATCCATCTAAAGTGGCGATTTCTGATGTGTGACTTAAAAAACAAGCTATGCTAACCTTGGATTCTCAAAACAACCTATGACACACAATACCCCGGGGACCAGGTTCAATGAACCAATTCTCAGATCTTAAATAGGGGATAAACCGAGCCTACAGTGTTCTTGTCCACATATTAGTCATACTTGTCTACTTTCCCTCAGTTCGAACTCCAGTCATCCTCTGTCGTAACTCAGTCATCCTCTGTCGTAACTGCTGCTTCTCGCCGCAGAAATGACGTTCTCGGAGTTCAGCCCATTGGACGAGAAAAATTTGATAGAGTACATTAAGTCAACGCCGGCTTTGTCTGATAAAATTGGTAACAATTTCGATGATTTGACGATCAAAGAAGTTGGGGATGGGAATCTCAACTTCGTTTATATTGTTATTGGTTCAACTGGGTCTTTTGTTGTTAAGCAGGTAAGGACTAAACTAGAGTTGGATATTTGATTTTGTGGGTGATTGATGGGTTTCTTGTGTTGTAATCCATGCGAGTCTGTTTGGTCTCTGAGAGAAGGGTAAAAGTTTGTAAAACCTTGGAACTTTTGCAGAGTTTCTGATCTAAGTGAACATCTTGTGATTGAACTAGTGTTAAGGTTGTTGTGTTTAACCTTTATGGAGTTAGATGTCAAAAGCCTTGTCTCTGATTTGCGCGCTTCTTTCTCTGCTACTTTCTTCTTTTTTTCCTCTTCTCAAACTTCCTTTCGTTTGAATAGGGGAGAAAACTGTTCTGGTACCCGAAAAAAGTTGAGCTGAAGAAAAAATTAGAAATATGTAATGGTAAGCGATGCCTACGCAGATATTAGGAAAAAAGGGTAAAAGGTGAATTTTTCGTACCAGCTTGAGGCTCCTCCTGAAAAGTTCATTTGCTTATAATCTACCGTTCTTCGTCCCTGATGCTTAGTAGATGTACTTGATTCAATTGTTCTCTACTAACTGATAGACTATGGGCAGTCCATTCGATTTCTTGTGTCTTCTGTTGTTTAAAGTATCTTATTCTTACCTTTGGAGATTATTTTGGAACAGTGGTTTAGTGGTCTGATGTAGTCTGTGATTCATTGCAGGCAATTCCATACATACGTTGCATAGGAGAATCATGGCCAATGAGTAAGGAGAGAGCATACTTTGAATCTTTGACACTCAAGGAACATGGCAAGTTATGCCCTGAACATGTGCCTGAAGTCTATCATTATGACGGTACCATGTCTTTGATTGGCATGCGATACTTGGAGCCCCCACATATAATCCTCAGAAAAGGATTAATCGCTGGAATTGAGTACCCGGTGCTAGCAGAACATATTTCAAACTATATGGCAAGGACTCTGTTCCACACATCCCTTATTTATCGTACCACAACGGAGCATAAGCGTGATGGTAGGTCATATGGTCTGCTTCCTTTATTCCTTGTCTCATTCCTGGTTGGTGGCATGCTCTTTTCCTCTGTCACAGAGATGACAATTTATGCACAATGCATCTAACATGATTGCAACTGCTGAATTCTGTGCAGTTGCTGAATTTTGTGGCAATGTGGAGTTATGCAGACTTACCGAGCAGGTTGTGTTCTCTGATCCTTACAGATTGTCTCAATACAATCGTTGGACTTCCCCTTATCTTGACCAAGACGCTAAGGCTATTCGTGATGATAATACCTTAAAACTTGAAGTTGCAGGGTTGAAATCTATGTATGGACTCTACTTTACTGCTTCATTTGTATTTTCGTTATTATGTTTGTTTTAATCTATTTCTTAATCTATCATTATCAACATTCTTGTAGGTTCTGTGAAAGAGCCCAGGCCTTAATACATGGAGATCTACATACTGGCTCTGTCATGGTTACCCAGGATTCAACTCAGGTTATAGATCCGGAGTTCGCATTTTACGGTCCCATGGGTTTTGATATTGGTGCTTTTGTTGGGAACTTAATTTTGGCATTTTATGCTCAAGATGGACATGCCAATCAAGAGAATGACAGAAAAG
>JANZXV010000211.1:31364498-31375592 GCA_027576455.1 Erythroxylum roigii | reverse complement strand
AATTTTCCTTTTCTTTGCACATGAATAAATCACCACCAATTCCTCATTTAATTTCGTTTAATAATTCTAACTTCCAAGAAAAACTCGAGGTCTAACACTTAAGGCCAATATTTTAATTAATCACAAGTGCTCGACATAACTGCAACTAACACAGACAAGTAGTCGAATCCCACGAAGACAATGACTACTAGTAATTACTATTATCCGATTATGTTGTCTACAAATTAAAGGTTGGTTTTAATTAAAATTAATATTAAAACAAATAAAATAAAGTAGGAAACAATAATGAGCAAGAATAAAGAAAATCACTTAGAACACAATCAATATTAAGAATTATTGTGTAGGTAA
Source organism: Erythroxylum roigii (assembly GCA_027576455.1). NCBI lineage: Eukaryota > Viridiplantae > Streptophyta > Magnoliopsida > Malpighiales > Erythroxylaceae > Erythroxylum > Erythroxylum roigii. Next base: position 31,375,244 of record JANZXV010000211.1, on the reverse strand, counting down.
TGAATCCTTCTAATACATTGGATAATTAACCTTTTATTATGCAATTGTTTTATTGGATATTAGACAGTGAAAATTCTTATCTTATGCTAATAGCTCTCTCGAGACTGTAAATAACTAATCCTAGGTTTATTAACCGAATTACTCAAGCTAAAATTTTTAGGATTGCTTTACTGATTTGTGAATTTCGCTATTAAGTTTGAACCTAATCTATGAATTTATGTCCACCTATCTCTAGGTTTGCAATAAACTCTTTTCAATTAAGGTAAATCTATTAATACATAGGATTTCTCAATCTCTATGTTATGAAATCATATTATGTACTAATATTTTGGATCTATTAGAATATATATTAAACACATAATTTGAATCACAATAGAACAACAAAAACAATTGCATTAAATAAAGAATCATATTGTAGCACAAAATTGAGTTCATCACACTTAGACACTAAAGATGTTTAGTTACACATAATAGAATACAAAATCAAAAATAAATAAAAAGAAAACAAATAAAAATAAAGAGTTCATAGTTCTAAATCTCCCTTTCTATTCTATCGAATGTTCTTATAAGTTTGAGGTTTGATGTTGTAATCTATTGAATATGTTGATGATTTCTTCACGTTTTCCACTTCTTTGGATAAATATCATCCCTTCTGAAAGTTTTTTACATCTGGAATTGCCTTTGAATGTCTGCTCTCTTTAATTGACTTCCACTAACATCTTTTGATAGTAAATTTTAGGATTATAGGTGATATATGGGTGTGTATTAGACCATGTAGACTCCAAAATCTCAAGAATTTGTGAATTTGTACAAGCTGAGAGACATATATGGCTATAGATATGGCCATGTATCCCTTATTTGCTTCAAAATTTTGTTTTATATCGCATTTTCATTTGAATTATTCTCCTTTTAGTGCATAGAGGCAATTATAACCTATAAATAACTTAGAGCAATTTAAGTACCAAATATACAATAAAAGTATAAGATATCAAACAAAATATATTAAATATGGTGTATGAATATAGTCAAATCTGCATCTATTAGGGACACAATTATATATGTTACTTATATGGGTGTGCATCTCCACATGGGAAAAAACATCTTTGAAGCTTTACATGTTTATAACCTGTTACACGGTCATGTACGTTACTCACATAGATGTGTCCATCTTCACACGGGGTATATCTCCAAAACAACTCCAATCCTTTCGTTTATGGCACGATTTCAACCAAATTCTTCTCTTTTTGATCCATGAAGGCAATTGAGACCTGAAAATACACTTGAAACAAAATAAGTAACAAAAATAACATAAAAGTCTCAAATAACAAGCAAAACACACTCAACATTTCATAAAAACATAATACATTAACTGTTTACCATATATTGATTATCAATTGTTCTTCTATGGTTATCTTTTTAATTGTGTCACTTGATTAGTAGAATGCATATAGTTTATTTCTAGATTAAATATTAAATATGCAATTGTTTAATCACTATAATCCATGAAGAAACTAGGTTTTAATGGATTACTTTGATTTAGGATTTTAGATCTTAGGTTGGATAGTTGACCGAATTGAATGTAGCCTCTTATGCAATTGTTTTTATGTTTTATCTATCTCTTTAGTTCTCAAAAATGTTAATTAAATTTTGAATATATTACCTAAGGTTAAGTAGTAATGAGGGTTAATTGAATCGTGCTTTCTCTCTAATTAACTATTATTAAAGAGAGAAAGGGATTAATTTTAAAATGAATATTTTGAGTATAAATTGATTTATTCTTACATCAATGATTGGTATGCAATCTCAAGGTGGATATGAACTTAGATCAAAGTTTATATTATATTAATTTCTTTATATTTTAATTTTCATTATTCTTTCATTATATTTTTACAATCATCTCAACATAATCAAACCCACCTTTTTTTTCCTTTTCTGCAAAGCACATTACGAGGCTAGCTATTTTCTATCAGATCAACTCTTGCTCACATTATTATATAAGTTTTCAAGAGTAAGGTACTTCTTTTGGGTGCAAGCGATAGCATACCAAAACTCTTATGAAATGGAATTCAAAGTTTAGTGAACAATACATACATCAAGAATAATTGTACTTTGATATAACTTTACTCTATAAATGCATTCTCATAACAATATACTATTTCACTTCCCTAACCTTAGTATATCTCATAAAATATATATTTTAAATAATTTCAATCTCTGCATTTGAAGAAACCTTATGCCTTTAAGAAACATGGCAAATCACATAAAAGAGCCCCTGTGATATACTTGATTATTCATCTTAGTCCTTGTGTTTTTAATTCGTTCACCTTAGTCCCTGTGTTTTTTATTCTCATTCAAGATACCCCAATTAGGTATTTTCGGGCAAATTTGCCCTTGGAATCAAGAGATTAAAAAGACATATTTACCATCTATTAATCATCTTTAATTGTTATAATTAATATTAATTTTTATAATCATTATGATACAATTGACATTATTCAAAAATATATATTTAAAATTATAATTTCATTTTAAACATTATTATTATTATTATTAATTTAAAACTGAGTATACAAGTCGCTAGGCTCAAATTTTAAACGATTAAACAAATATTATACATCAGTCACTCCATCAAAATCAAACAAATCATATGAATGACAGGATTAGGTGAATTTTCAAAATCACTTGCCAAATTTTCCACATTTCCACATTTCTCTTTTTTTCGTTGGCAAGCCTCCAAACATCGATTCGATGTCAAGTGTGCAACGAATTTATTGCCTTAATAATCTTGTGTTATTCAAAAGTTGCTAAAAAAATTTTGACATATAAAAATTAGCAAAAAAACCTCTGAGTTGAAATTTTATTAACTCACAGCCCCTTAACAACACACGGCTAAGGGTTTTTTTTTGCAGCAAAATTGAAAACATAAGGTTAATAGAGTAACATTTTATATCTCAGGGTTTAATTAGCTACTTTCGTATAACACAGAGGTCGCTACAGCAATTTTGTCATTAGATATTTGATTCCTCTCACTACTTCATAATCTTCTTGTGGTACCAATAAAAATTTAAATAGAAATTTTTGATCCTACATAACCAACTTCACTTATTGTTGTGAGAACCTTTTAGATTCTTGGTGTAGTAATGGTCTAAATGTTATGCATTTAGTGGGTATTCAATTCCTGATTTTATGGTAACTCTTGGTGTGCTTGATGGAACACATGCATATAAGGTTTTCTTCTCAAATTTTGGGTCCCTTAAGCTTATCTTTTGAAAACATATACCATCTTATTGAGAATTGAGAGCTTAGAAGAATTCAAAAAATGCAACTTTTCAAACAAAAACAACAATGGTAAGAGGTACTTCTTTTGAAATCCGCATTTATTTTATAAGTTATTTTTAATGTATATTATTGTTAAATATATGTTATAATATGCTTACATTTGGTATCAGAGCAAGTTAACCTCTGCCTTGTTTGAGTTGTTGGAGAATTTCAAAATTATGGAAAATTTTGAAGATTAAAAAACTTTCGATTATGAGTTGTTTTTGGATGTTTTTCTTTTAAAGGTAGAAATCTTCTATTAAGAGTTTTGGAAGTGTTTCTACAGTTAAAAAATGTATTTTTGTGGTCTGGTTTTATTGAAAATCTGACGAGTCATGAACCGGGTCAAAATGACTCAACTAGAAGTTGAAGAAGACACATTTGTTAAACGACGTTGTTTTATGGATGCTGGTTGTTTTATGATGTTGTAAGTTTGAATAAGAAAAACCAGATGAGCTATTGTCGTTTTGTCTATTGATTTAGTTATAAACAGAGGTGCGTCATTTTGTCTCGTCTTATTAAACTAGATCCTATGTTGTTTTATGTGTAAGATTGTTATGCTATACTGTGCGTTTTGTCCAGATGTTATATTGTGTGTTATGTTGATGGTCATTTTGTCATGCTATGAGTTTTGATTTTTGTTATACCATCTGAACTGTTCACTTATGTTTGTATATGTTATGCATTGATATTTTTTTTAATAAATGTTCAACATGAAAGAGTTTTTCCTATGGCTATTATATCTAATATTTTGCATCGTGAATACCATTATGAATAAAAAGTTTTTAGTGATTAATTATTAGGGCTTAGCCACAACGACCATAATTATATATAAATTATATAATTATGTAATTAATCATATAAAGTGTAGAGACTTTTAATTGTAATTAATTATTTTAGTATAATAAATTTTATCCCACAGGAATTTTTATTATATTTGAATAATTAATTAGGATAAAATATCAAATTGTTTTTCTAATTTACCCACAGTTATTAAAAATTGGTATATAATTTAATAGTTTTATCATAAAGTTTAGCATAAAGCTGTTTGAATTAAAAATTTAGCCCACAGGCAATTTTTATGTCATTTGATTTATGTCTTTTAAGATATGTTTTACATTGGTAATACGTATATATATTTTGTTAGCCTCAATTTATTGATAAGTAACATGCATGTTTAATTTATGCAGCTATTCAAACGATTTGTTTCTCTGATACAAGTTGTGAAATTCTCGAATTAAGGGGTGAAAACTATAAGATTTGGAATGAGAGAACTCTTCCTCATCTAAGGTGGATGGACACTAATTATGCTATCCTAAAGGACGAACCACCTAAGGTAAAGGAGGCCAGCACTACAATTGAAATTGCGCTTTATGAACGTTGAGAGCGATCTAATCGCCTAAATGTGATGTTCATTAAAACCAAAATTTCTATTGGCATTCGTGGTTCTATAGAACAACATGACAATGTTCGTGCTCTACTAAAGGTTGATGATGAGTAGTTCAAAACTTCAGACAAAGCACTTGGAAGCACCCAAATTATTAAGTTTTCATCTACAAGACTTACCGGTGTCTAAGATGTGCATGAGCACGTCATAAAGATAAGGGACATTGCAGCTTAGTTAAAGAAACTAGGGGTTGAGATGTCTGATTCTTTCCTCGTGCATTACATTTTAAACACCTTTCCACCACCATATGGACCCTTTAAAACCTCTTATAATACGCATAAGGATAAGTGGTCAATAAATGAATTAATGACCATGTATGTCCAAGAGGAAGGGAGATTGTAGATGGAACAGGGAGAGAGTTCGCAGAACGCACATCTAGTTGTTCAAGGAAAGAAGAAAAATCAAGCCAACTCAAAAGGAAAAGGCTAAATACTTATCCAAGCTGACATTAAGAAGGAATCCAAGTGCTTCTTTTGTAAGAAAAAAGGACACATGAAGAAGGATTATGTCAAACGTAAGGAATGGCTTGAAAAGAAGGTTAATCTAATCTCACAAGTTTGTTTTGAATATAGTATGACTGAAGTTTGTCATGAGACATGGTGGATTGATTTTGGTTATACAATCAATATTACAAATGTATTGTAGGGTTGGTTTTAAGGAAGCTAGTGGGAAGTGAGCAGTATATCTTATTCGGAAACAAGATAAGTTCATGTATGGAGGCTGTTGGAGATTGCAATTTAATTTTATGTACTGATTTTATTTTAAAACTAGAAAAGACATTTTATACTCCCAATTTCTCCAGGAAATTGATTTCAGTTTCAAAACTTGTAACATTTAGATATTCTTTTTCATTTTTTAGACAAATCGTTAAAGTTACATTATAAATATGAATTTGTTGGGAATGGTACATTGTTTGATGGTCTTTTCCCTTTTAATTTACAAGATAATGCCTATTACAATGCAGCATATGTTCACTCTGGATCAAAACGTTGTGCCATAAATAAAAATTTCTTTATGTTGTTGCACCGAAGATTATGACATATCTTCGTATAAAGGATTAAAAGATTGGTGACAGACAGAGTACTTAGTACTTTAGATTTTGCTGATTTTGATACTTGTGTAAATTACATAAAGGAAAAGTAGACCAAAAATCAAAGAAAGGTGCCAAGAGAAGTTTAGACATATTAGAAATCATACCTACTGATATTTGTGGTCTAGATATAGACTCGTATGGTCAAAAATACTTCATCTCATTTATAGATGATTGTTCACGACATATGTATCTCTACTTGCTTCACAACAAGAATGAAGCACTAGATGCTTTTAAAATGTTCAAAGTTGAAGTAGAGAAAACAATGAGGCAAGCAAATTAAGATAGTGAGATTTGATAGAGGTGAGGAATATTATGGTAGATATACTAAAACTAGACAAGCAAGTGGTCCATTTATGAGGTATCTTCAAGAAAATCGAATAGTAGCCCAATATACTATGCTTGTATCTCCGAACTAAAATGGTGTAGCAAAAAGAAAAAATTGAATATTATTAGATATGATACGGAGCATAATGAGTAGCTCTAAACTTCCTAAGTCCTTATGGGCTGAAACTCTTAGGACGACTATGTATATATTAAATCGGGTATCAACCAAGGTTGTTCCAAAGATGCCATTTAAATTATTTAAAGGTTGGAAACCGAGTTTGTAACATATACGTGTTTGAGAATGTCTGTCTGAAATAGGAATTTATAATCCACAAGAGAAGAAATTAAACCCAAGGACCATAAGTGGGTATTTCATTGGATATATCGAAAGGTTTAAGGGATATAAGTTTTATTGTCCATCACATCACGTTGGAGTTATGGAATCAAGAAATGCAAAATTTCTAGAAAATGACTTGATTAGTTGGAGGGATCAATTTCAAGATATATTCTTTGACAATAATCACGTGGATACTTAATCTTCCACTTCAAATAATAAGGTGTTTGTCATTCACAACGATCCTCAAGTTCAAATAGACGTTGTACATCTAACTATTAAAATTCAACAGCCTAACATAAACATAAATGAAAATCAAGTTGTTCTATAAATTGATGATAATCTAGTAGATCCAGTTATTCAGGAATCACCTGAAAACGTTCAGCGACTAGTTGAACAACAGACTTTACAGGAGGATGTTGGTGCAACATTAAAGAAATCTACTAGAATAAGAAAATCAACTATTACTAGTGATTATGTTGTATATCTACAAGAATCTGACTAAAATATAAGAGCCGAAAATGATCCTAAAACCTTTTCACAAGCTATGCATTGCAATGAATCAAATTTATGGTACAATGTCATGAAGGAAGAAATGAATTCCATGAAGAATAACAATATTTGGGATCTTGTTGAGTTGCCTAAAGGAGCAAAACTCATAGGCTGCAAATGGGTATTTAAGACAAAGAAAGACTCATTAGGAAACATTGAGAGATACAAGGCAAGACTCGTTGCTAAAGGATTCACTCAAAAAGAAGGAATCGATTACACAGATACATTTTCTCCTATATCTAAAAAAGATTCACTTCGTATAATTTTGGCATTGGTTGCTCACTTTGACTTGGAATTACACCAAATGGATGTTAAACGACTTTCTTAAATGGTGACCTAGAGGAGGAGGTTTACATGAAACAATCGGAAGGATTTCCTTCTAATAATGGTGAGTATTTGGTTTGCAAGCTTAAAAGATCCATATATGGATTGAAACAAGTGTCCCGCCAATGGTGTTCAAAATTTAATGATATTATCTCATCATTTGGTATTGAAGAAAATATCATGGATTAATGTATAAATTAGAAGGTTAGTGGGAGTAAATTTTGTTTTCTTGTATTATATGTGGATGACATATTACTTGTAACCAATGATAGGGGGTTTGTTATAAGATGTGAAACAATTTCTATATAAAAGTTTTGAAATGAAAGATAAGGGTGATGTGTCTTATATAATTGGCATTAAGATACATTAAGACAGATTCCGTAAAACTTTGGGTTTGTCTCAAAAAACCTATATTAATAAGGTTTTAGAGAGATTTGGAATGAAAGATTATTCACCTAGTGTAGCTCCCATTGTGAAAGAGGATAGGTTCAATTTGGACCAATGCCCTAAAAATAATTTTGAAAGGGAATAAATGAAAAAAATTGCATATGCTTCTGCAGTTGGAAGCCTAATGTATGCTCAGGTTTGTACAAGATCTGACATTGCATTTGCTATTGGAATGTTAGGCAAATATCAAAGTAACCCAAGATTAGATCACTGGTGACCTGCAAAGAAAGTATTGAGGTACCTTCAATGGACCAAAGATTAGATGTTTAAGTACAGATGTAGAGATGCCATGACCGGGGCCCGGCCCGACCACAAGTTGACCTACTTGTGGCCTAGTCCGACTAAGGGCTGACTGACCTACGGCACAACAGGCCACGAGAGGGTCAGGCCAACTTGACCCGTCATTTTTCAAAGAAAACTTCCAAAACGACGTCATTTTTGACAAAACAACATCATTTTGGAAGTAACAGTCGAGTCACGGGAGGGGCTTGTCCGGGCTGACCATTATTGGCCTGTGGCTCGCCCGTGGCCTAATCAACCCGACTCGAGCCGGGCCTTTTTTGACATCTCTATACAGATGCACCGACAATTTAGAGGTAATAGGGTACACAAATTCAAATTTTGTTGAGTGTGTTGATTCACGGAAATTAACATCAGGTTATATCTTTATGTTTGCTAATAGAGCCATATCTTAGAGGAGTGTCAAGCAGTCTTTGACTGCTACTTCCACCATGGAGGCTGAGTTTGTTTCTTATTTTGAGGCTACATCACATGATGTATGGCTAAAGAGTATAGGCTTAGACTTGTGGATTCCATTTTTAGGTATGGCTACATCACCTTTTGAGGCTACATCACATTTTGAGGCTACATCTCATGATGTATGGCTAAAGAGTATAGGCTTAGACTTGTGGATTACAACAATTCAGCTTCTATTTTTCTAGCTAAAAACAATAAGAGTGGTAGTCGAAGTAAACATATTAACATCAAGTTTTTGTTGTCTATAAGAGAACGTGTTAAGGACAAGAAAGTGGTCTTTGAACACGTTAGCACTGAATTGATGATAGTTGACCCTTTAACAAAAGCATGCCACTAGTGAAGTTCACGGATCATATTGTTAAAATGGGATTGAGTTTCATTATATAGTTTTCATTGTATGGACAACGTTATTTTCATGAAACTCTTATAATATTTTCTCATATTATGGTGTACATTATTGAATTGTGAGAAAATTGATTTTTTGGACCTGGAATAAACATAAGGTTTATTCATTAAGTAATGTTACGACATTCGGTTGATACAATTATAATATACTGTAATACATAGAAGATAATACTCAACTACTAGAGAACCTATTGCCATTATTCGTATAATATATTTGGATCAGATTAGGATTTGATACCAAGTTAAACGTATGGACCAAGTGGGAGAATGTGAGAACCTTTCAGATTCTTGGTGTAGTAATGGTCCAAACGTTATGCATTTAATGTGTATTCAATTCTTGATTTTTATGGTAACTCTTAGTGTAACATCTCACTCCCAATAGGAAGGGTAAAATAGTAATTTGGAAAGGACCGAGAGTGTTTAGTATTGTGTTGCAATAATCATGCATACCATTACACGTGAAGAGTGAAATTGCACACGAAACTGACTGTACATGCATTCATGACATTTCCCGGTATATGTGCTTAAATGTAACTTTTGTGGAAAAATATGGATTCATGCTTTAAAAAAAATTATTTGGAGTGGCCTGTTATGTGTTTTGCATTTTTGGGCAATTTTGGAAATTTTCTGGAAATTTTCGGAGAAACTTTCCGGACCGAAAAAATCGCCAAGTGGTAGACTGATTTGGTTTTCGGTATCGAAAATTTCTGTCCAATGACACTGAAAAATTGGGTATATTATTTTGGGACTGTAATCAGGGCCATTGGAATTGGATGATTTAGAAATTACATTTATTAGGGTTCTTTAATGGATTTTTGTCTCTTCCTCTCATTAAATGCCAAGTAGCATGGTGACTCATCCTAAACTCATTTAAACACATTCAATGCTTGTGCTTCACCACTCATACACGACACTAACATTTATGAAAGCCAAATGAACATTTCCTCTTATTTTTCTCTCCATATTCGTATGTCTCCTCTATTAGCTCACTTAAAAATGGGCTAGCAAAAACTTGCTCTCTTGGGATGATGATGTCGTGGGTGTTGAGTGGAAGTTAGGGAGTTGTGTTAAGTTGGAAGATTGAGAAGCTTTGAGGCTTGATAAGGTAAGACTTATGTTTTTGCCTTGTTTTGTTTATTAAATGCATTAATTGTGTTACTAGTACACCTAATTTCAGGAGAATTGTGTTTGGTGAATATGGATATGTCATGTGCTTATTGATTGATGAATGAATGATGATTGATGAGGTAAAACCTAATGAATGGAAGTAGAGATATTTAAGATGATTGGAAGTGAAATTTGTGATTAAAGATTAGTATAGAACATGATGGATGATGGGGTGGGTGTGTGCTGAAATTTGTGGACTTATATTCAAGGATAGGTTATGAGTTAGTTATGGTAGAAATATGAAGTGATATGAGTGAGAAATGGTTTGGAAAAGGATATGGAAGTAATAGGAATTGCCTTAAGTATAAAATCTGGAAATTGTAGCTTGTACATGTTTCAGTGTTTTGACCATAACTCTTTGTGTGGTTGAGAAAATGAGGCAAGGTTTGTCTTGAATTAAAATTGAGACATTTGACTACATTTTATGTGAAGGGAGTTCTGCCAAATTGTGGCTTGAAGGGGTTTGAATTTGGTCTTGAAAATGAGTGATATGTGCTGTATGAACAGTAATCCGAGCTTGATGACCTGAACCTTTGATGAATTTTTCTAGGTTGATTTGGATTGAATTTGCTAATTTGG
>JANZXV010000211.1:31212851-31226398 GCA_027576455.1 Erythroxylum roigii | reverse complement strand
GAAATGGTGATGACACAGTTTCAACAGCAGACAGGGTGAAATCCTTTCAAACTGATGAAGATCCATCCTTAGTGGAGCTAATGTTCCAGTATGGTCGATATTTGCTTATTTCTTCTTCAAGACCTGGAACCCAGGTGGCCAATCTGCAGGGCATATGGAGCAAGGGTCTCGAACCACCCTGGGAGTATGTAACTTTGTCTCTCTGCCTCTTGTTATTCTTGCTCTTATAGTGACAATTGGTGCAAGAAATTTCATGCATAAATATACACATACAAAATGCATAAATATTAACCACCAAAGCTTAATTACCGCATCACTTAAGGAATCTCTTGAATGATTTTTCTTCCCTATTTTGGGGGAAAGGTTGTGGTTGTCAGTTATATCTTTGCAAAAGTAAAACACGGTTTTTTCTTCTTCTTTTTGTATAGAGTGAGTAGTTTAGATTAACTTTTTGTGTTGCAAATTATCTACTGGAATCAAACTGGTTTAAGTCAGATTATCTTCAATATGGATGAAAGTTTTAATCTTCTTCATCTTGGAATGAGCTTGCTTTAACATGAAAAATTAATCCCCAATTTAGAATTTGACACCCATTATAGCTTGACTAGATATTTAAGTTAGTTCAGTTTGGTTCTGTAAAAGCTAGCATTGGAAGGTATGCAAATTCCATATTATAGTCCCTGAAACCATCCATGTTTATCGCCACCAGAAGGCAAAGAGAGTTATCTGTGAAACTTCCTTTCACTTTTCCTTCTCTCCAAAGAAATTAGAGTTCCTAAGCAAGCACCATCAGACAAAGTATCAGATCCATTTCTACATGCTACTGGATTTATTTAAACTACTAAAACATAATGTAAGCACTACTTGTTACAGAAGCGGTAAAGGTACATTAAGTGTGTAGTTCTTGTGCTATTTGGATCAGCAGTTTCTGCTAACACGATGATAGCTATTTCTTTTGATTGTTCCAGTTGCGCACAACACCTGAATATAAATTTACAAATGAACTACTGGCTTTCACATCCTTGCAATCTCAGTGAGTGCCAAGAGCCCTTGTTTGATTACTTGTCCACTCTGGCGGTCACTGGAAGTAAGACAGCAAAAGTATGTTCTTTTCTCCCTTTTTTTTTTTCAACTTTTTTCATCACTGTTGAAGTTTGTATTATCTTTTCTATTAGCTGTCAGTCTTTATTTATTTTGTATAAATCTGCCCTCATATTGTTCATTGTAGGATTTCCTCCCAAATCAATCCTTTGAAAGACTTGATTTAAAATTTCATTGATTTGGAATTTTATTAGGATAAATTGCTGAAAATGATATGGTGATAAGTATAAAATATATTTATGTTTAACAATAGGCAAATGTAAGTAATTTTCTTGATGTACCTTGTTTATCTGGAGAGTCAGGCTCTTTTCATTTGTTGCTGCCCCAGTTTCATATACGCCTACATTAAACAATGAAATATGCATGAGGCCCATATTAATCTGGTAAAGAGATGGTTTTAGTCGTAACTTAAAATAGGTCAGACCTAAACGCCTAAAATCAGCATGGTTTCTGTGGTAAGCTACGCTCTTGGTAGTGTTTCCGATTAACAGGACAGATTCACCTGTTTGGAGAGCTGAATTCGCTTTTAAAGGTTCAATTTGAAACCTTACTTCCTGAGAATTAATTGTGTTTGATTCTGTAATTCCACCTGTCCTCTTGTTAATCCCTTAACATTGCCTTCTCATGTTAAAGTTACCAATACTTTGGCATTTGCTTACTGCTTTATCTAAAATCAAAAGTCTAAGGTAATGGTACCTTCCTTTCTTGACTTTTATTTACTGTTTTAAATCTTGCTTATGCTCTTTCTCTGCATGGAATAGGTGAACTATGAAGTAAATGGCTGGCTTGCACATCAAGTGACTGATTTGTGGGGAAAAACATCACCAGATGAAGGTGACCCTGTGTGGGCTGTGTGGCCGATGGGTGGAGCCTGGCTTTGTACACATTTGTGGGAGCATTATCTTTACACGTTGGATAAAGTAAGATGCCTATTCTTTAATAGCTATCTACTTTCTTCCTTTTGTGTGGCACAAAAGCCAATGATCTCTTAGGCAGAAGATGAAAAAGCAACCATAGTGGACTAATATGCTCTCCTGAGTAATTCTTATGCATAATACTTGAGAATGATATTTTCTTTTCTTTTATTTATGTGTGTAATCAATATGAGAACATTGAAGAAATGAGGGAACTATTTCTGCTGTTCTACACAGCAGCAGTGATTGTCTTTTCTACTTCTGATTTTGCTCAACTTATTTAGGAAGTCAATATACTAACGGATGTTGCTACTTAGGATTTTCTGAAAAATAAGGCATACCCTTTACTGGAAGGATGTGTTAAATTTCTTCTGGAGTGGTTGATTGATGGGAAAGGGCAATATTTGGAAACCAATCCATCAACCTCCCCAGAGCATGTGTTCATTGCTCCAGATGGGCAGCGTGCTAGTGTAAGCTATTCAACAACCATGGACATGTCAATCATAAGAGAAATATTCTCTTCAATTGTCTCTGCCGCTGAGGTAATGATATTCTTTTATCAGCATTTCAGTTAGTGTACAACAGTTTGTTTTCTACCATTAATTGGGTCAATATGTTTGCTTTCTGGGAATTTCTTTGAAACAGGCTTTGGGAAGAAGTGATGACGAGCTGATTCAAAAAGTTCGCAAGACTCAACCTATGCTTCGACCGATAAAAATTGCTAGAGATGGTTCGGTGATGGAGTGGGTATTTCCTTTAAACTTGCATTCTTTTTCTTGAGAAACCTCGAGATTGGACTACATGCTATTGATCTTTTTATGTTGTTCCTTTGGGATGATATACTTCTTTTACTTCTTGGCAGGCAGAGGATTTTCAGGACTCGGAACCGTTGCATCGACATATATCCCACCTCTTTGGTATTTATCCAGGTCATTCTATAACTGTTCAGAAGAATCCAGACATTTGTAAAGCTGCAGATTACACTCTTTACAAAAGAGGTGTGTCTTTTAATCGTAGTAAAAGCTTCTATATGTTACTGGACCATTCCATGCCAAATTTCAGAATATCCTTGCATTATCTCAGCAAACTAACTAAAGAATTCTGGCATTGTACTGCAAGTCTTAATGTTTTTAAATGCAAAATTGGGAGATATATGCAATGTAAAAGGTTAATTTGATAAGGGATTGAACTGAAAATATTATACATCCTACTAAGGTTGGTTACCTAAAATGCTGATATCCTGGAAAAGCTTTATTTGTAAGTGGTTAACTGGATTCTTTGTTCCCTTAAAAATGTGCTGTGAAGGCTATTTTTTCTAAGCATGTTAATCATGATATTGCTTGAGATCTCTCAATTGTCCACATCTTTATGATACAGGAGAGGATGGTCCTGGATGGTCAACTGTATGGAAAGCTTCTGTCTGGGCACGCCTTCATAACAGTGAACATGCATTCCGGATGATCAAGCATTTATTTGTCCTTGTAGATCCAGCACATGAAGCCAGCTTTGAAGGAGGCCTGTATAGCAACTTGTTCGGAGCACACCCACCTTTCCAGATTGATGCCAACTTTGGGTAAGAGACATTTATATATTTGGCTCTCCATTAGATTTGAGCAATTCTGAATCTTTTGTCAATAACCCTTTGGCCACAGACAGAAAGGTAAGTTCACGTCCATGGTAAACATACTGCCATATGCATATCCTCGTGTCCTTGCTCGGTTTCAAAGAATGAGAAATTTTCTGCAACTGTACTGTGATTCTTTCCTTTTTGTGATCCATTGAAATCTTATTTATATTGTTACGCCCATATTGATGTGTGGTATTTTATAATTGTTTCCTTTAAGCCACATGCTTTATGATATCTTACCTTGCATTGTCAAAATTTTCTAGGTCAGAGACGATTAATACTTTAGTTTCATACAAGTCAATCTACATTTTCCTGTAGATAATGTCATAATAGCCATACCTGCTTGTGATATGTTGTAGAAGCATGACGACATGAGATATGTTCAAGATTGGTTATTCCTATTTATGCATAAATGTGTCGTGAGAACCTAGATAAAGGGTTATTTCTGCAAATTTTTCTTCCAGATTTGCTTCAGCAATTGCTGAGATGATAGTTCAGAGCACTACTACGGATCTCTACTTTCTTCCTGCTCTACCTCGAGATAAGTGGGCAAATGGCTGTGTGAAAGGCTTGAAAGCTCGGGGAAGGGTGACGGTGAACATATGTTGGAAAGAAGGCGAACTTCATGAAGTTGGAATTTGGTCCAAGAACCAGAATTCAATTACACGTTTGCATTACAGAGGAACTACGGTGAATGCAACCATATCAGCTGGTCGAGTCTACACATTCAACCGAAAGTTGAGTTGCATAAAGACCTATAATCTCTAGTACGGAGCTTTTTCTTGAACTTTGAGATCAGATTAGATTTTAGATAAAGAGGATTTATTCCCCACCTCTTCGGATGAGTATAAAGAGGTACCACAAATCTAGTAGATTTTCTCTTTAAATATATTCTTTTTCCCATCAAATAACAGTCGTCCAGACCAATGTAACTTTTGAGGTGACAATTAGACTGAACGTGTTGGAATAACGTATATTTGATGTAATAACCCCTTTCCATCTGGGAAATGCTTTGTGGCTTGATCACCTGGGGCTCAGGATGGGTGGATGGATGGATGTGATAACAGGTAGGCAGAAGGTTAGATCTGTTGAAGTTTAAATTGGGAATACACTTTCATCTAAAGTATTTACATCTTCTTCTACTGCATTACAATAAATTATAAATTAGTAACGTATGAAATTATTCTCATTTGTAAACTTGTAATACATTATAATTTTAACTTAAATATGATCAAAATAAGATATGAATTAACTATCAATAAATGTTCTTAATTCATTCGTTTTGACTAATGCATTTTTTTCATAAATCGTCTTTTTAAGTTCATTATAATCAAGATCAGGCGATGGTTCTTCTTCTTCGATATAAAAATTAGTATGTTCAATACAATCAATATCAACTGGATCATATGTTCTCTTCTTACTAAACATTCTGAATAAATAATAGAGAAATTATAAAATTAAAAATAAAAATAAAATTATTGAAATAAAAACAAAACTATAAAATAGTAAAATACTTGTTCTTTATTCTCAAATTATAAGTAATATAAACAAGATCATTAAGTCTTTGATGTTATAAACGATTTTGTTTCTTTGTATAAATACGTTCAAAACCACTCCAATTACGTTCACAACCTGATGCATAAGCTGTTTGACTGAGTAACCTAATAGTGAGTTTTCTCAATGTTGGAGCACTATCACCGAATAATCTCCACTACTCATCTGTATTTTAAATTAATAATTATGATAAAATATATATTATTAATAAGTAAATAATGAATTAAAAGTATAAAACTTACCTGACTGCATTTTTTTTCAACATAAGTTTTCTCTTTGCTGATGATCTAGTAAAACTCTCTAAACCTTCACGATACAATTTAATTTAATTTATCGCTTGTGATTGCTCTTCAATAGAGAAAATACTTTTGCATTCAGTCACATCAAACAAACTGCCCGTAATATTAATTGTACGTTCTTCTCCACATATAAGCAATAAGGATTGAGCAAATAAGATGCTAAGTGGATCCTTTGAGTAAAATACTTATCCCATCATTGATCAATAATATTTATATAAGGCTTATATATATAAATATATATATCAGAGATGACTTCTCATCTGAATCAACAATCCTCAACAGTCTTATAAGCGGAGCCACAATCTTCACAATGATCAAATAAGCATCCCAAAATTTGTTATCTAGAATAATACCACAAACTTCTTTTCCTTTTTCACTCTTTGATAATTTATGACTTGAAAAGTGTTTACTTGTCACTAAATTTTGTAAGTAGTTGCTTATGTTCGTAAACACCTTTCAAAGTAATAAATGTAGTTGCAAACCTGGTAACAGCGAGACGAACGATCATAACCTAATCTTCTTGTTTTCTTAACCAAAACAAAAATATGACATGATTATACACAAAAATTGTGATCTTAGATGCGTGTGAAGCAAAACTAGAAATATAACTCATACCACCAATATCTTTTAAAATAAGATTTATACAATGAGCAGCATATAGAGACCAATAAATATGACCATATTTTGATTGTAATAAGTACCCAGCTGATACATAATTAGTTGCATTATCTGTAACAAATTGCACAATATTCTTTGGTCCAACCCGCTCGACAATTTCAGAGAATAATTCATATAAAGCAAAGCACTTTTTACCATGTCAGAATAATCAACAAACTTGATAAAAGTTGTTCCAATATTACAATAAACTAAGAAATTAATCAAGGTTCTTTGTCTTTGATTAGTCCACCCATCTACCATAATAGTGCATTATGTTGATTCCCAACTAGATTTATATGTATCCACAATTAACTGATATTCCCTTTTTAAATCTTGAAGCAAAGGCACAAGCAACTCATAATAAGATGGTACCTTAAATCTTGGACCTATTGTTGTTGTAGCATCAATTGTTTCTTGAAAATATGGTGAATTTAAAGTATTTAAAGGAATACATGAATAATAGAACCATCTAGCCCACGCTCTTTTACATTGTAAAATAGCATCCTTATCAACCATAAAACTTTTTAGACTAGGTTGAGAACCAAGAGTAATTCTTGGAGAAAAATAAAAATCTATGTCAATAGTAGTTTTTCTTTTTCCTTTATCTAATGCTTGCGGTGTTTCTTCATCTCCAAAAGATATATCATGAGCCTCTTTATTTCCTTCTTCTTTTTTACTTGTTGCTGCAAATATTTTTCAATCATATCACGTACATCAGGTGGTACTTTTTTGTAAGCAGTAATATTACCTTTAACACAATAAGATGTTCTTTTATTCTAAAAATTCATCCCCCTTTAAATATTTTACCGCAAAACATATAGTTATATTGGATATTCCCATCAAATGCTTGAGAAGAAAAAAAATAATTCCATACTGTATCAGACTTACCACGAGGAGAGAATAGTTTCATATTTTCCATTATGATTTAACCTAAAAAGTATTTAAAAATGAGTATATCTTGCGAGACTGTCACTGGAGTTTCCTTCCTCCAAGGGTTTACAACACGATAACGCTAAACGACTTGCACAAGATGGTTGGCCTACCTTTCAATTGCTTTTTTGTGCGACACTGTGACCTTGATCATCTCCTATAGGTCTTTAGGTTGGATTAAGATTAAAAGAGGAAGTAAGACGAAACGGCGGAGAATAAACATTTAAGACTTTTATTATATTTTTCATTTATTAATAAATATATGAATGAATACAATTTTAATAATATAAATATTTATTTGATAATGATCTTATGAGCGTAATACCGTAATTAAAAAAGATTAAAGGTTAATTTTATAGTAATTTTAATATGTTAAATAGATATTATAAAATCAAAAAAAATTTATCCAAAATTTAATATAAGGAAAACACCAAGGTTTTAAAAATTGAACTACACCGAACCTGTCGGTCCGATTGAAAAAAGTTTGAACGGGCTGATTTTTATACATAGAAGTTATTAAGTGAAATCGAACTAAACCATTGACTGATTCAAACTTTTTCTTGATCGGACCGTACGTTTTTAAAATCTTGACCGATCGATTTATAAAATCTTGATTAGAACACATTTTATACAGCATGCATGTGTACTTAAAACACGTTAGATATTAGGTATTGGTGGACATGATTAACTACACACCGGTATAATCAATAGTTGATGATGTGTATTTTTTTTGGTTACAAGGGAATTCCGAACAAAACTAAACCAGTCTGGGAAGGCTAATCCCAGAAATATCCTCCAGGAGGATCGAGCGACCCTCTAAGGGGGCAGATACAAAAGTAGTTACCCCTAATCCGAAATTTATAGCAAAATTGGCGAGCCAATCGACACTCCGATTACCCTCTCTATAAATGTGGCGGGATAGAACTACCTAGTTACGATTGAGTAGCTCATTGATGCCCAGGACGAGTGGATTAATGGACTGGATGTGGGTAGTGGAATTTGAGAGCATATTAATAACTGCTTGAGAATCTAGCTCTAATTCAATCTTTCGAAAACCGAGCTCCCATGTCAGAGTCAACCCCAAGTAAACGCCCCAAAGTTCTACATCGATGGTAGAACACCGACCGAGGTTTTGGACAAAACCGCCGAGCCAATCGCTAGTGCTGTTGCGTATAAGTCCTCTAGCGGTAGCTAAGCCGGAAGAGCTTTTGAATGCCCCGTCTGTGTTCAGCTTTACCCAGCCAGTAACGGGTTGACTCCATCCAATGAATTATTCCTGTCGAGGTCGGGGGGCCATGTCCACTCCTGCTTTATTGGTCCAAAGCGAGTTGGATCTGCTGAGCATAGACCAAAACTGTGGACGTAGGAGATCCGGGCTAAGGGAAGTGTTCGTCGAAGATAGACCGGTTTCTCCAAGACCACAGAAACCAACAAGCTGTACCAAATATGAGGGGCCAAGCAAGGCCTCTGAGCCGCCATTGCAATTGGAGGTTGACTTGGAGCCAATCAAAGAGAGGAAGATCAAAAAAGTTAGTAGAAATGTGAAGCAAAGGAAAATTATACTACAGTCCTAGCGCTCTGGGGCAGTCTCTCATGACATGTAAGAAAGTCTCGTCTGCCTGACAATGATGGCACGCAGCTGTCAGAGTCAGATGCCGCTTTAAATGAAGTATATGATGGGCACGGTTAGTCACATGTCCATATACCAGAGTCATATTTATATAAGATTGTGTCGCTGTGAAGGACATTGGGTGCTTGGTTTATAATTTTTGGAATCAATCAATAGAAGGTATACGAGAGAATCATTCGTATCTAGATATATTAGAGGAATGA
Source organism: Erythroxylum roigii (assembly GCA_027576455.1). Classification (NCBI taxonomy): domain Eukaryota; kingdom Viridiplantae; phylum Streptophyta; class Magnoliopsida; order Malpighiales; family Erythroxylaceae; genus Erythroxylum; species Erythroxylum roigii. The sequence goes on along the minus strand of JANZXV010000211.1, from coordinate 31,217,483 downwards.
GTTTTATTTTTGATCTGGAGCAAGTGTCATCAGCTTCTTTTTTTAAAATTAAATATAATTAATTAATTCAATATAATTAACCAAAATACACTTAATTATAATATAATTAATTAAAATGTAATTAAAATATATTAAAATTTAATGTAAAATAAAAATTTAGCAGTCTTATTTTTCAATATTTTTAACAAACCAACTATTATGAATGGTAATGATAATTATTCATTTTTTTAGCCATCCATTGTAATTATAATTTTTTTTTCCATTTTTTACTATATTTATTCTCATTTCTATTATAATTCTTTGGTATAAACAACAACATTTAACTACACATTCACAAGGTCAACAGTCGTCATGCTTGAATTATTGAATGGACTACGCCCTTTTAAGAACATATTTGTCGGTTTGATTGATTTAACTACACACAACTAGCTTTTATGCATTTATTTTCTAGGGAAAATATTACACTATGGGCGATATCAATCTTGAATATTGAACAGTTGAACGATATAACTTATCACATAGTATAAATGTTCCTTTTTTGCCCTTTACAAAAAGTAAGAAGGCTAAGTGGTGCCATCAGATCCTCTGTCTTATTTTTTGTGTACCAACTCTGTTCCATTTGATCTCAACCATCCATTTTTAAGTGGTAAGAAGATAACAACTCTACGAAGAAATATCTAAAAACTGAAGTCTTTTAACCTATCGAGAAAATGAAAGTTTAGTTTGTAAGTGTGAATTTTTTTTGTTGAGTATCAGTAATAGAAGTATTTTTGTCCTATTATTTTATATTTGAAAATATAAACTTTGGTATTAGAGCTATAAATATTATGCAATTTGATTGAAATCAAAATTGTTGTAAAATGACAAATGATGAATCTATTTTTTCCCAAATATTATATAAACTATTGTCAATTATATCCAAAGTTAATAGCGAATATTTTGTTCTTTTGGTCATTATTAATGTGTTCTTGTGTATTTGGAAAATTATGTTACACACAATATTAAAGAAATAAATGAGTTCTATTATTGTGTTTTTGTAAAAATCACTATCTAAAACATTTCTTTTGTGCATCATTAAACATCTATATTTGAGTGAATGTGTTAGAGTATCATATATTTGATTTAATAACCCATTTTTCATTTTGAAAATACTTTGTCGTCCGCTGCATGGTGTGATCATCACTTGTTAATTGGGATAAAAAGTTAATAAAGAATGATGGAACCTACTTTGTAAATTAGAGGGTAATTTAAGAATTTCCAAATAAGTACAAATATGTTAATTAACTTATACAAGTTGTCTCCCTTTTTTTTTTTCTCATTCTCACCTTTACTTTTAGACGAGGCATTCATCATTTTATTGAAACTTGAAATTAGGAACAATTATCATTTTTAAAATAAAAATTCACAAGGATTTATTTGTATATTTTGAGATTCTCATGTGTTATGAACTAATATTAATATATTTTTGAACAAGCAAACACATTGGTGAATTATGGAGAAGCTATTTCCATGCCTTGCTTATTTTTATTCATGGGAGTGGTACTAGGGTTTTAAGTAATGTGCGCTTTAAATGTTCTGAACACAATATTTAAAGTGTAACTGTAAGTAAATCTTATAGTGGGATAACTTATTGTAAAATATTTGTAACAAAAATGTAGTTGTTAACACCAGACAACTTAACTAATTTTAGTTTAAAGTACGAGTTGGCATTGTGAAGAGAAAAGAAGAGTTTGAAAAAGGAATAAGAATAAAGATCGTTCTAATGAATCATTTTGATAATGCATCTATTTAGTGTATATTATATATTGGAATGTGAATATCAATTGAAATTAGTAACATGATCACCTATATATGGGAATACCGTGATGGAGCACAAAGAATATCATACCTCAATACCATGTATATGTAAAACAAAATTCATTATCTATTATGGATAAGTAACACATATTCTTTAAAATTATAATCAAGTACCAAAAATATCATACTTTAATATAAACTATATTAAGACATAAGGTATACAATAACACATCTATATACTAGGGTACATGCGTAAGTAAACACCAAAACTTTAAAATAGAAATAGCATGACTAAGTGTAAAGATTACTATGTCTCAATATAAGATATACAAAGTCATAATACATATAATACTAGCTCTATGCATAAAATACTATTACTCAATGAAAGCTCATATTAATTAGAGTTTAAAATGAGAATATCATGAATGAATGAAAAGAATAACATGGATGAATATGAAATATAATATGACACTATACAGATAATACCATGCCTATGTATAAAAATTACCATCATTTATTACAGATAAGTGATTCATACATTTGAATACATTTGAATATACATTTGAATATTGGTATACCATAATTGAGTAAAAAAATATACCATAACTCAATACAAACTATATGAGAACATATTTATAGAACACGTACTTGCACTTAAACATGTTGATGTTAGACATTGGTGGAAACGGTTAACTACACACTCCTATGATCAACAATTGACAATATGTTCATTTTTTAATCGATTATTTGATGGACATGGTTAACCATATGTTTGTGTACTAAACCATATTTATAAAAGATTGCATTGCTATGATGGACAAAGTTGATGACATACCTGTGTATGAAAATGTATGCTTTTAAGGTGTTGTAGGACACGTTTAACTACACATTCGTGCAGTCAACCATAGTCATGCTTTAATTATTCAATGGATTACATCTGTTTAACTATACATTCATGCATTTGATTGATTTAAGTGCATATTCATCTTATCGTTATAGTCTGAGTCTGTATTCCATATTCATTATTCCCTTTTTTGGGGAAAGATTACACTTATGAGTGATATCTATCTTGAATATTAATTAAACTAGTGATAGTTTAATGATACGAAATAACTTATGACAATTACTTTTTTATTTAACAAATATAAGACGAGCAAAACAGTAGTAAGATAACAACTCTATAAAGAAATCTCCAAAAATTAAAGTTTTTTTAATCTAGATGACAATAGTTTAGTTCGTAAGTGTGATTTTTTTGTTGAGTATCAGTAATGGAAGTGTTTTTTGTCTTATTATTTTATCTGTATTTGAATATAAAGTTTGGTATCAAAGTTATTATTATAGTGCAATTTGATTGAGATCAAAATTATTATTCTTTAATGATTTTGGTAAAGATAAAATGTTATGTTTCATCTCATGGAGAAATGTATTATGATTTTAAAATCTTTATGGAGGTAAAGATTGGTTCAAAAGTTACACAATAGAAATAATGCTTTAAGTATCTACAATCTATCATCTAAAGTAATGAAGAGATCAATGAAGATGTAGTTCACCATATCAGATAAGGGTGACTTAGATGGAAAAGTGCATAAGGAGTGTTACGTGACAAGAAGATACCACTTAAGTTCAAAGGTAAATTATCTCATTTAGTGATTAGGCCAACCATGCTCCACAGGGTGAAGTTTTGGCCTATCAAACAGGTGCATAATTATAAGCTAATGGTGGAAGAGATGAGGATGCTCTGTTAGATGTGTAACCTTACTAAAAGAGATAAGGCCATGAATGTAATAGTAAAAGACAAATTAAAGGTGACTAATATTAATAGAAAATTAGGAAAGATGAGACTTAGGTAATTCAAATATTTTAAGAAGAGACACCTTGAAGCTCCAGAGAGAAGATATAAGCAAATTATACTTAGAGACCATATGAGGAAAAAGGGAAGGCCTAAGAAGAATTGGAGGAAGTGATCAAGAATGACATAGCTTTGTTGGAACTTATCGAGAATGTCTTTAATAGAAAACTTTAACGTACTAGGATACGAATAAAGGATCTCACATAAAGAGGTCATTCTCATTCGATTAGGTCTTTTAAGCATTTTTCTTTGAGTCTTATATCTTATATTTAGCCTAAACTTTTAATACATAATACTTTCCTCCTAGTTATGTGGTCTAATTATCCTCTTAATTAACCTAAATATTTTCTTATTAAAGGCTTGCTTGATTTATTTAAGTACATGTTGTACTTGCCATCGTGGTTTGCATACAAGAAGGAAGTTGTAATTAATTAGTAGTTACCTCTGCTTTGCTCAGGTTTCAGGGTTGCCGTCGTTGCCACTCAACTCTTCGTCGTCACCACCAGCTCGCCTCTCAGACTCACAGCCCTCCACCTGCTCTGCAACTACAAGTTGGATCAGATCTAGGGCTATCTACTGCAACTAGGGTCGTGTCGCGCTCTGTTTTGTCAGATCTACGGGCTTATGGAGTTTTTAGTGATAAAGGTATGAACTTTTTTTGTTCTTTTTGGTTTACCTGAAGAGCTTTTTTCTTTCATCTTTTTTTTCGTTGTTGTGAGCTTGTTTGGTTTTGAGAATCTTCATCAAGGTGTCACCTTTACCAGGATTCAGTCATGTCTGCTCTTGTTAACTACGGTGGTAAGTTTGCTGCTTTCTGGGTTGGGATGCGGTTGGATTGTTTTAGCATTGGATGTTGTCTTCTAGGTCAAGCTTCATTTTTGGTATTACTGTCCGAGACCCCGCAAGTACGGGTCACGCAAGTAAATAGGGAAGTAAGAGTATCGATCCACAGGGAGTTACTGAACAATTACTAGGCTAAAATCACT
>JANZXV010000211.1:31121681-31133106 GCA_027576455.1 Erythroxylum roigii | reverse complement strand
TCAAAATATAATCACTAGGATTCTACTAAACAAATACACAGTATTTGAAATGTAACTTACAGATGGTTTGACTATTACGTAAATGGATTTAAATGCTGCAGCCAAGAAAGGCACCTACGATAAAGCCGTGAAAAATGAGTATGAAACTTTATCATCACGTTCACGGATGACTGTCATAATTCCCTTAATTTTGGCCAGAAACAAAAATTTCTTAGAATGTCCAGCCCTATATATCAATTAATGATTATTTCTTAGAATGTAAGCAGTATGAATTGCCTAAGAAGAAGCAAGTAACATATGATTTCCTAAATTAAAAAAAAACAAGTGTTAAACAAGCATAAAGATATCACAAAAATTGCAAATAAGCATCTAATTCCCTACTCCTACGTCTCACAACTGCTATCTAAGATACTAAAGCTTTGTTAAACGTACATTCCCTACTGCTATGTCAGATACTAAAGCTTTGTATGTTATGCATATATAATATGATTAAAAAGTCTTCCCTACTCCTACGTCTCACAACTTGAAGATGAAAAGACATCTACACATTATTTATGCATGGAAGCTGGAGCCATGGACGTTTCTAGTGTCTACTCTTCAATCCGCATAACGTGTTATGGTCCCTGTTCATCAAGTTCACGTGTCGTCAATGGCTACTGTCTACTCTTATGGTTTTGTTTCTTATTTACGTACAAAGCTACAGTAAATCACTTACCTTTAACAGTGATCACCCAAGAGACTCTCTCGTAGAACCACGGCTGACAGGCGACGGCTGTATGACAATATGAACTATGAGATATGTAGTTTTGGACGGCAATGTGCAGAGGTAAGAGACTAAGAGTTTCTAAAAGGTTCATTTATGGTAGGGAAAACCCTTTCCTTTGTTTTCATGGATGAAAAAACCTTTCAACTTCTTGATGATTTGATAAAAGATTAATTGGATATCATGCTATATACATAAAAGATTTTTATTATACGTTGTGATAGTAAAATTATAAGCAATAAGAAAAGATTTTTATTTATTTTAATATTTATTATGTATAAAAATTATGTAAGTTTAATTTACTTTTATCATATGAAATAATTTTGATTTTATTTTAAATTTTATCATTAAATAAATAAAAATTATTTGATTATTTAATATATATATGGGGCGGGTCCCCATCGGGGATGGAGACTATAATCCCCATCCCCGGCCCGAATATAAATGGGGAAAAATCCCCATCCCTGCTCCGTTTATTCGGGGCAAAATGTGCCCCCATACTCGCCCCGTTCGGGTCGGGGAATATCAGATCCCCATCGGGGCGGGGCTTTTTGCCATCCCTATGAGTTTCCCAACATTATAGTTAAATTCCAAATTTTATTTATACTTAATTAAATATTTATTGTATAGAAAGCTTGTTAGTCACCAAAGTGACCTTACTTGAAAAGATATTTAGACATTTAATTATGCATTCTTTCAATTGTTCATGTTATATGAAGCTAATAAATGACATCAAAGGTGAACTAAACAATTGAGATTATTAATTATAATGCTAGGAGATCACCCAAAGGTGAATCATTTCTTATAATTAATAACATTAAAGAGACTTAACGACACACTTGGTGAATATGTTTGCATATCCAAAGATAACATGCACACTAGCTTGAGCATTATTGACTGTCTATTAATGTGTGTATATATATTTTGTTAGCATCGTTATAGATTAAGGATATGTATTTAATTATCATCTAAAGGTAAACTTATATATATATATAATGGATAAGGACCTGGAATTAGTTGCAGAGAAGCCTGCAACCATTACCGAGACTAATACATAAGCTGAAAAGACATATTTTGAGGCTTGGAAAAAGTCTAATAGGTTGAGTCTAAACTTGATGCGATTGGCAATGACTGAAAATGTTAAGCCATCAATACCTTATACGGACAATGCAATGGAATTCATGATGAAAATCAAAGAGTACTCACAATCAAACATAAGTGACAAGTCTATTGTAGGAAGCTTGATGAGCGAATTGACGATTAAGAAGTTTGATTGGTCACAACTTATCTATGATCATGTGATAGGCATGCCAAATCTGGCTGTAAAGCTGAAATCAATGGCATGGATGAAAGTGAATCCTTCCTATTACAATTCATCAACTCACTTCCTCCTGAATTTGGTCAGTTTCAAGTGAATTACAACACTCTAAAGGAAAAATGGAAGTTTCAATAAATCAAGGCCATGTTAGTGCAAAAGAAAGGGAGATTAAAGAAATTGAAGGAACACTATGTTCATCTTACAATACACAAAAAAGCTAGCAGCAAAAAGGGAAAGCCAGGAAAGAAGAGCAACAAAAAGGACAAACCCTTAATGAAGGTTAATGAGGGCCAAATTCATAAAGAGCAGCATTGTTTCCTTTACAAGAAAGTCGGTGACCTCACAAAAGATTGCCATAAGAGAAAGACTTGGTTCGAAAAGCAAGGTAAGTATAATGTTTCAGTTTGTTTTGAATCAAATCTTATTGAGGTGCCTAATAATACCTAGTGGTTAGATTCAGGTGTAACTACTCATGTGTCACATATTATACAAGGTTTCCTTTCGATCCAAACCATAAACGGAATTAACACGTTCCTATATATGGGTAACAGAATGAGAGCATGAATAGAAGGAATTGGGACGTACATATTGATCTTAAATTCTGGTTGTAGTCTAGATCTTAAAAAGTGTCTTTATGTTCTTGATTGTGATAAAAATTTAGTTTCTATTATTAAGTTCGATAAGATAGGTTTTAATTTCAATGTTGGAAACAATGTTTTTTCTTTGTATAAATGACAATACTATTATGATTCTGGTACATTAATGGATGGTTTATATTGTTTCAACCTTTATGTTAATGATTCTGAATCCTTTTTGCATGTTGAACATAATATTTATAGTAAATATAGTGCACATAATGAACACTTTGCTTACTTGTGGAAGGTTAGGTCATACATCTAAAGAAAGGGTGATGAGGTTAGTGAAAAGTAAAATCTTACCTCAACTATATTTTACTGACCGGGATGTGTGTGTAGATTACATTAAAGGCAAACAAACCAAATATATATTTAAGAGTTCAACTACAAGAAGTACTGAGTTACTCGAATTAATACATATTGATATATGTGGTCCATTTCATGTTCCATCTTAGGCCGACGAAAAGTATTTTATCACCTTGATGACTATTTACGTCATTGTTATCTCTATTTACTACATGAAAAGTCTCAATCAGTTGACATTCTCGAGGTGTTCATTAATGAGGTAGAAAGACAGTTAGATAAAAAATTGGAAGTCGAAAGTTCTGATAATGGTGGTAAATATTATGGTAAATATGATGAGAATTGACAATATCTAGGTCTATTTGCAAAATTTCTTCAAAGTTAGGGCATTTGCGTGTAGTATACAATGTCTAGTATACCACAACAGAATGGTGTAGCTGAAATGAAGAATTATATTCTTATGGATATGATTAGGAGTATGTTAAGTTACACCAATGTACCTTTTTTTTTATGGATGTATGCAATACAACTGCATATCTATTTAATAGGGTTCCTAGTAAAGCAATTCTTGTGACATCTTATGCATTGTAGAAAGGTAAGAAACCCAGCTTGATGAACTTGCATGTTTGGAGTTGCCCAACAGAAATAAGGATTTATAATCCTTATGATAGGAAGCTTGATGTAAACACCATTAGTGGTTATTTCATCGGTTTTACTGTCCTAATCATGGTACACGAATAGTTGAATCTGGTAATGTTAGGTTCATTGAAAATGGGAGAATTAGTGGGAGTGGGAAACTACGAAAGGTGGATGTTCAAGAGATTCAAGTGGAAAATCCTTCACACAGTGTCTCTTCTCAAATTGTTATTCCTCTTGTTGTATCATAGTCACACAACATATCGGAATAATAAGTTAATATTCCAAACCCACAAGAAGAGAATATTAATAATGAACTAGTAAATAATATGGAAGTCACAAATGATCAAATGATACTACAAGAAATTGTATTGCAAAGGTTTATAAGGGAGAAAAGACCAACTATATCAGATGAGTATGTGGTGTATTTACTTAAGCACAAGTGTGATTTGAGCATTGATAAGGATTTAGTCTTATTTAAAGAAGTCGCAAAATGTAACGATTCTAAAAAGTGGCTCAATGTTATGAAAGAAGAGTTAAAATCTATGGATGATAATCAAGTTGGGGAACTAGTTGAGTTACCCAAAGGCTCAAACCAAGTAGGTTGTAAATGGGTTTTTTAAACCCAAAAGGACTCCAAAGGTAATATTGAAAGGTACAAAGCCAGACTTATAACTAAAGGGTATACTTAAAAGGATGACATTGACTTTAAATATACCTTCTCTCTAGTTTCAAAGAAGGAGTCTTTAAGAATTGTTATGACATTGGTAGCTCAATATGATTTAGAGCTTCACCAAATGGATGTAAAGATTGCTTTTCTAAATGGCGACTTAGAAGAAGGAGTTTATATGGAGTAACCAGAAGGTTTTGTGATTGCACAAAAGGAAAATATGGTGTGTAAATTAAAGAAGTCAATTTATGGTTTGAAATAATCTTCCCGACAGTGGTATCTTAAATTCAATTAAATCATTACCTCTTATGGTTTTGTAAAGAACACTGTTGATAGGTGTATCTATATAAAAGTTAGTGGGAACAAGTTCATTATTTTGGTACTGTATTTTGATGATATTCTTTTGGTTGCTAATGATTTGGGCTTGTGACATAATGTAAAGAAATTTCTCTCTAATAGCTTTGAAATGAAAGATATGAGTGAGACATCCTATGTGATTGGAACATAAATATTCCATGACAGGACACAAGGATTATTAGGGTTATCTCAGAAAGAATTTATCACTAAAGTACTAGAGAGATTTAAGATGAAAAAATGCTCAATAGGGGGTAGTTCCAATTTAGAAGGGGATAAATTTAGTGAAATGCAATGTCCCAAGAATGATTTAGAACGAAAGGAAATGAAATATATTCCCTGTGCATCTGTAAGTGGGAGTCTGATGTATATTCAAAATTGTACTCGATCAGATATCAGTTTTGCTATTAGAATGTTAGGTCGATATCAAAGTAATTCTGGATTTGACCATTAGAAAGCTGCAAAGAAAGTTCTTAGGTATTTACAACGCACCAAGGATTACATGCTCACATATAGGAAATCAGATCACTTAGAAGTGATCAGTTATTCAGATTCAGACCATGTTGGTTTTGTAGATTTAAGGAAATCTACCTTCAGTTATCTATTTCAACTAATAAGAGGGCAATTTCTTGGAAGTGGAAAATATTTTGTTATATCTACTTCCACTATGGAAGCTAAATTTGTGGTATGCTTTGAGGCCATTATTCAAGCATTGTGGTTACGGAATTTTATCTTAGGACTAGATATTATTGACAGTATAGCTAAGAATTTATTGTGATAATTCTGCAGCTATCGTCTTCTCTAAAAATGGCAATTATTCTAAGGGTACTAAACAAATGGATTTGAAATACTTGTCAGTCAAAGAAGAAGTGCAAAAACATAAAGTGTTAATTGAGCATGTTAGAACTGATTTAATGATAGTTGATCTGTTAACTAAAGGATTATCACCTAAAAAATTTACTAGCCATGTTGAAAGGATGGGCATTATAGATAAGTCCTTGTTAGCATGAGATTATGTTATGTATGTACATATATTTAGATATTTGCTATTATTTTTTTGGCACATATGAATTCAATTAATGTTATGTTTTTGCTTATTTATTAGTTGTCACATTATGTTGTATAGATGCATTGTTTTATTGTGATGACAAATTATGTTTTGAGAAAACATTAAAGTTGAGAATTATAGTGTTTCTCAATTACAGTTAATTTGAGTTAAGTTGGTTGTGTGATATTTAGAAGAAATCATGTCGTTAGATGACTTATGACTACTATGATCTCATCGTTTCAATTAATTCAAGTTTGATGGCTTAATAGATTCAATATATGATGCACGCTTGTGTTATTGGATCGTCAATTCGTAACACGGTCTAAGTAAGAGATTGTTAGATTAATTTAATAATCATAAAATGTAGCTCATATTACTTTATTTGATTCTAATATGAAGTTGGCCTAAAATAATGGTTATTGGGCTTGTAAAGAAAATTAGAACCATTATTGTTAATTAATAAAACCCTTCCCTCTCTTTTCAGTCAAAAAACGTTAATAGATATAAAAGAAATTTAAGTTATTGCATTGTTGAAAAAAGTGAAGAAAGGGAAGAAGGCAAGAGTGGATAAAGCTTTTGCGTAGAGAATGCGACCAAGAAGGAATTACACATATTAAACATGGATCATGGTTAGTATTTCTTTATTTTGTTTATAGCATGAATCTTAGGGTTTGAAGGTGTTGAATCAATTGTATCATGATGATCTTGGTAAATTCTAGGCTTAAAATATTACTTAGAATGTTAAATATTAAAATTTAAATATAAATATTGCTTAGAACGTTAAATATTAAAATTTACAATAAAGAATTAAATTCAAGAAATCAAAACATCAAAAAGAGGGACGAGGGATATATTGGTATGAAAGGATAAAACATTGAGAAAAGGGGCAATGAAGAGAGATGCACCATTTAAAACAACGATGAAGAGGGAGACACTTAACGTTCAATTATTTTGAGGTTAGGATTGTACATGGATAAAGTTGGAATTTTGATTAAATTGAAAATTAGATTATGATTAATTATATTATGTTAGTTTAATTATCGTTATTTAAGGTTAATAAAAATTAGTAAGCTTTGTTAAAAATAATTTAAAATATGGACTTTTTAAAATTGAGATGGCTTCACAAAATCATCTGGTTCCAATGTTACGAATATCATATCAAACTTGATACTCGATTTGGTTCTAGTACGGTATAGTATTTGTTCTAGTACGGTATAATATTATGATTTCTTAATATAAGATTGACTGTTTTAGATAATTTTTTAAAATTAAAAAATACTTTCTAAATTTTATAAATTTGCAAAATAATCTCTCAATATATTATATCATTCTGTTTTTAATTTACTTGAATCTTATATTAAGAAATCATAATAATATAAATTTGATGTAAAGCATATTCTTTTTTATTAATATTATTTCACATATTTCTCATAAATTAAACCGATCAAAGTTACCTTTTTAGCCTTATAATATTCGCTATTTAGATCTAAAATAGGTCCAACAAAACGAGAGATCGGAGTATGAAATGGGGCCTCTTGCTTATTAACACATTTACGGTACCGTTTAGGGACAGACAGAACCTGGGCCCAGGTGTAACTTGATTTGGTTTTTTGTCTGGTATGCGAAACAACATTGGTGGCTGGGAGAGTCTGAGGAGGAAAGAAACGGGAACTAGAGAGAGAGAGAGAGAGAGAGAGACGTGACATGGCGCTCTTCTCCTCTTCTCATCTTCTTCGTCCTCCTCCTCTGCTCTGCTCTGCCTCACACAAGTCCAATCCATCTCCTTCGAGTTCTTTCTCTTTTTCTTTTCCTTTTCGCCCCACTTCCTCTACCAAACCACGCCATACTCTTGTCGTTGCTTCTTCCCTCGATTTCAATTCTAATTACTCCTTTCGCCCCTCTTCCAAGGTTTGTTTTTAGTTTTAGATTTCCTTGATTTAAGTTGTGCTGCTGATTTTAATTTTCTAATTTATTGTTTGTAGTTGGTTAGCGATTTTCAGCGTATGGCTGTTTTCTTCTTTGACTGGTCAGTTATGCCTCAAAATCTGCGATATTAATTGAATTAGGAGGAGGCTGTTCTAGTTCTTTAGTGTTTATGCTTTGTTACGAGGTCTGAGGACTGCGTTTTGAGTCAACTAGGAATTTTGCAGTTAGACACCAAAATATAAAAGAAGGGATTTTTTTTTCTTATTGATGAAAAAAGCACAAGAGTGATTTTTGTTAACTCATGAATACAACTTATGATTAGAAATCGTGCTGCCATTAAAGAATTTTATGCTGTTCAATGTTATTGCAATGTTATCGATTGTACCTATGCAACTTTGTATTGAGTACTGTAAACAACTCATTAATTTGGCTTTGACTCTGCTATGATTTGCTCGATTTTCTCTTTGGTGTACTAGGTTTTCTTTTGGAATGTCCTATATTTGACTTTCTCTGTGCATCAATTGGAACCTACATGCTAATCTCGACTTCGATCATAGATGTTGGTGTTAATATTTCTTAGGAATAATAATAGTGCATGCACAGTGAGATGAGTAGTTATATTTGACTGTTGTTCTTTCGAACTCATATGTTATCAATGTTCATTTTGAGCATTTGTCTTCAGAAAACAGTGCTTTCTGATTTGATACAAGAGATTGAGCCATTGGACGTGAGCGTCATTCAGAAAGATGTTCCACCTACTACCTTAGATGCTATGAAGAGGACCATCTCAGGCATGTTGGGTTTACTACCGTCCGATCGCTTTCAAGTTTCTATTGAGGCTCTGTGGGAACCACTTTCCAAGCTGTTAGTCTCATCAATGATGACTGGGTATGTTCAATCTTGCTATAATTTCTATGTCTTCTTATTCTCTTGAGTGTTGACTCTCTTCTCATTTGACTCGTCATCTTTATTACGTTGTTGACTTTAGTCTTGAATCTTGTCAGTTGTGGATGAAAAACATATTATTTGGAAACATTGATACTCTGAATTTTGATGTTCTATGAAGCGGCTAAAATTTTTTTCAGCTTGCCTTCGCAGTTGAAGAATTGATTAATTTGAGATGTATGTGAATCTGATTTTATTGGATTTTAGGTACACACTGCGGAATGCCGAGTATAGACTTTGCCTTGAAAGAAACCTCGATATAAATGAAGGAAATGTTGAAAAGCAAGAAGCTGATCCTAAATCTGAATTGCCAGGGATGTGTGGCAGTGCAAAAACAGTTCTGGGTTGTGGAAAAGCTACCAACTTTGAAAGGATAACTGATGAACCTTGTGATTATATTGGTATTCAAGGCCTTGGAGATATATCTGCTGAAGCTAAACAGTACATTCTTCATTTGCAGTCTCGTTTATCTTCTGTAAAAAAGGTATTTGTATATGCAATTCAAGAAATGAATTTTATTGATTCATTTTTCAATTATCTTGGTTGATGATTAGAATGCCTGTGTACCACTACAAACATTACCCAAGTGTGAATTGTATGTGCTTCTTGATGGGTTTTAACTTTGATCTGTCTGAGGAACCAAAATGTTGAAGGATAGACGGAACAGACAATTCTTTATTTGAACCACAAGTTTGAGGGAGAACCCAAACACGATAAGCCTTTATTTTCTTATGGAGGATCCGTACCATTAGCAAAATAATTAGACTTTTTTGGACACAAAGTTCATTATTTTGATTTATCTAAATGATTTTATTCGTAACTTGTCAGAATACTGGATAAAATTTCTGTTGTTTCATGATTGATTGAGTTTCTGTGATGAGGTTAACATGTGCTATATACTAGTAGCTACTGCCTATGCATCAACGGTACGCCTCTTTTGATATTGAACTCCTGATAAAATCTCTTCATGTACCTCTCTTTGTGTTTCCTTTTGATTTTAGGACATGGCTCTATGTTTTGCCTTTGACCTCATTTTGACTTCTTTGTTGTATCTTATCCTCAAGCTCCTTATCTTTCCTTTTTCTTTTGGTCGTAATGCTTGCTGAAGGAACTTCATGAGGTGAAAAGGAAAAGTGCGGCACTTCAAATGCAACAGTTTGTTGGTGAAGAAAAGAATGATCTACTGGACTACTTAAGATCTCTACAACCAGAAAAGGTTCTCGTTAAATAAATCATCCAATGTTCAATTTGCTGCAAATCTTGACGATTTGGTTCCTGTTTCATACTAACTGAATGACTACTTTACATCAACGCTTCATCATTACTGGATTTTGTTGTTTCATGGTATCCCTGCTATTGCATGTTAACTGTGTTTGCAAAACCTTTGCCATGAATCAGCATTTGAAAATGGAGATGTCCTCTGCTGTTTTTTCTCCTAAGTGCAAATGGTAGGTGTGTGTGTGTTTCTCAATCCTGAAGGAAAGGTCTTTATTTATTGATACCAGTTTGTGTGGCGTGGGTCTAGACTCTTAAAGTGTAAATTAATCACGATGCTTTTTGGTCTCGTGCATTCAGGCCTTGGTCCTTTTTTGTTCGTATTTCTATATGCATGGGCGAGATATGGTGTCTTCTTTAAATCTTGCAATCCGTAGATAATATGTTCTGGCACTTGTATTATGTGTTTCTCAAGCTTTTATTTGAGGCATTAGTATTATATGCATTGTCCTACTTTCCCCCTTGGACAGTAACTATAAAGAATGTTATTTACACAACGAAGTCCAAATTCTCAATTTATGTGCTAGCTAACGCTTTTCTATATGTATAGGTCGCAGAGTTATCAGAACCTACATTACCAGAAGTGAAAGAATCAATCCACGCTGTAGTCCATGGTCTTCTTGCAACCCTTTCTCCGAAAGTGCATTCCAAGGCTCCTCAGTTTGACGATAATGCATCAACTACACCAATAAGTGTTGAGTACGAAGATTGTGCTGAACTTCTCGAGAACACTTCACTTCATTTCCAGCCGCTCATTTCATTAACTAGGGACTATCTGGCACGCCTACTTTTCTGGTGAAGCTCCTTTCTACTTCATTGCTTCCTTTTTTCTTCTTCTCATGCCCTTTTTGCCCTATGAAGTTATTTATTTTGTGAAGATTTAGTTAGGTCTTCTCCATCATTGGAAAATTTAAAGGGAATATACTATAAATGTTTGACTTAAGAATGATATGGAGCATCTATAGGAAATGAAGTTCAGTACAGATAGAACATAGGCAACTAGTATGCTTAAAACTCGTGTCTATTCTGTTTCCATTATATGTTTTCTCTTACCCTCCTTTTCTTTCTTAAGGTGTATGCTTCTGGGACACCATCTCCGAGGCTTAGAGTACAGAATGGAGCTGATGGAGCTTCTATCCTTGACAAAAGATGTGGGAAATGATGATGCCTATGGAAATGGACAAGTTTACTGAAGGCGTTTCACTTAAGATGCTTCAATATGTATATAGACTAGGTGGTTGTTGTACATTCAACATGAAGAGGCTAGAAGAGAGATGCCAGATCAGTCCAATTCTACTCTTTCAGATGAATAGTTTATTGCTTTGTAAAAGAATACGTTCTATTTTATATGTCAGAATTCAGAGGTTAACAAGAAGAGAATACACTCTTTATGTTTCTACATACCAGTTAAATTGTTCGCAAGCTAAGCCCTTACACATGCCATCCAGAGGACCAGGTCCAGAGCCATATTTACGTCCATCCATTAACAATCTACTACGAGAAAGTCAGAATTTTTCCTCGTCACTAACAATCTAGAGTAGCCTCCTCGACT
>JANZXV010000211.1:31057525-31078556 GCA_027576455.1 Erythroxylum roigii | reverse complement strand
GATACAAATATCTTGTTTAATTATTCATTTTACTAAAAGATAACAAATTTATCATCAAATATATTTATAAATATTTATAATAAATTAAAATAAAATAATAACTTAATTAATTCATAAAATTAATTTATCTGTTTTATTTCGTTTTATTATTTTCGGTGACAATCTTTAAATATATTAGCATTAACATCCAAACAAATTAATTTTTATCCAAAAGAAGATAGAAACCAAAATTATAAAAACATAAAAATAAACCGTGATTCCTTTTTTTTTGGTTAAAGGGATTACAATGAAGACAATTACAAAAGTTGTCTCAGGACCAACGTCCCAAACAGATCCTCTAGAAGGATAAGGTGGCACCTTATGGGTGTAGTAGATAAATAATGAACGCCGATATCAAAATACGCTGCATAAGCCGTGAGCCAGTCGACGCATCTGTTGCCCTCTCGGTAGACATGTTGATGAGTAACAGTCCAATTGCGAGCAAACAGCTCGTGAATTACCATGACGATGGGGTTGAGTGCCCGGGAACGAATGTCTGCTGTGGAAAGGAGCTCGAGCACCACCATAGAATCGACTTCAAGCTCTATCCGCTGATAGCCCCGATCCCAAGCAAGAGTAAGGCCTGAATAGACTCCCCAGAGCTCTACAGTCAGGGCTGAGCATTATCCGAGGTTGTGCGTGAAACCTCCAACCCAGTGTCCCGCACTATCCCGTAATAGTCCGCCGGCGGAGGCAAAGGACTCGGAAGGATTTCAGGCGCCATCAGTGTTTAACTTGACCTACCCAGGAGGAGGTGAGGTCCAACCGATGCGTCGATCTGGGCGAGTCCGAGCTGCAGTGGAAGGTTGTTGGGTCGCCACGGCGGCCTGGTGTACCTGACCTGCATAAGACAACACAGACGAAGAGGGAGAGTTAGGCCATTGAAATTGTTCCTCAAAGAGGGACGAATTTCGCCATTTCCATAAGAACCAACAAGTAATGCCAAAAATGAGCGACCAAGCAAGCCCAAGGACAGGCCGATGGTTCTGGAGATTAGTCATGAGCCAAACCGGGGTGGACATGGTGAAAAAGTCAGGGGAAAGGAGCTGAGGTTGGAAGGCTTGCCAAACTATTCGGGCTCGGCCATAGTCTCTCATGACATGTAACGAGGATTCAAGAAACTAACAATTGGGACATTTGTCATCCGGAGCGAGGTGCTTACAAACCCGTTGTTAATTTGTAAGTAAACGATCGTAGGCAAAGAGTCATAAAAAAGAACGAATGCGTTGAGGGCCGTCCCACTTCCAAATGACCTCCCAAAGGGCAAGGGAGGAATTGTCGTCATGACCCATTATCATGGAATACGCAGAACTAACCGTGAATAGGCCAGTGGCAGATAAACCCCATATCAACTTATCCGGACCGAGGAAGGCTTTAGGGGGAAACACTCCAGCTATAGCTCGACCAATGGACGCAGGGAGGTAGTGTTGAAATGCGTCCCAATCCCAGGTCCCATCGCTAGACACGAAATGTTGCACTGTATGATCTTGAGTACTAATCGGGAGAGGATCTGTGACCTGGGATAGAAGTGGCCCGATGCCTGGGATCCAGGGTCCTTCTAGAAACAAGTGCTGGCACTATCTCCGATCCGCCATTGCATACCTTTCAGAACAAGGTGCCATGTCTCCTTGATGCTCCGCCAAGTCATGGAACCTCCTGTTGTGCCCAACGAGGCAGGAAGGTGGGTGACGTCGAAGTGATACTTGGCCCGGAGAACCTGGACCCAAAGGTATGGAGACATATTTGTAATCTTAAAATGTCTAAAAAGTCTCGTGGATTAAGGTATGATTAGTAATGAATTGATTTAGATATGCAATCTAGTCAAGTTTGAACTAAATAGTCTTAAATTCGATCAATTGAAGAGTTAAAATAATATCATTTTGTCTTAATCGGTACAAGTCGAGTCGAGTTGAGTCAGTTTCCCCAAACACATTACAAGTATTCATTTTTTATTTTTTGATTTTAAATTTTAAAAAAGAACACATGGAATTGTAAGATAACAAGTGAAGTCGTATTTCTTCTAAATCCTAATTAAAAATCATATATAGTGATATAAGTTCATAACAAATCCTCAATTACCGATGAAGATATCTTTTTAACTAGTAAATGAATATCAATTTAATACGTTAGACATTTAACATCTATCTTATAATATATTACTTGATATGTAAATAGAAAATTGAAGATAATATACTTAATTTGCTAATAAAAGATTAATTTCGAAAATAGTTTTTAAAACATTGATTTCAAAAATGGATCGAAAAATACGACAAGAAAAGTATCAAATTTTAAAATAAGTTACGAATTAAGATTAACACTTTATTATAATTTGTGTTAACAATTTTATATAATTAAAATAATCTTAATTTTTAAAAAATTAAAATACAAAAAGTTTCGTAATTATTCCTTCACTCCGGCCTCATTTTCTAACACAAACTGAACTGTTTAATCATATAATTCCTTATCGTCAGTGGGAAACAATTTAACGAGCCTCATAATTGTGGCAGGTTGATATTTATACAATCACGTTTAAGCGATTTACTCTTTTCGTAGAACCCTGTTTTGAGGAGATCTATCGACATTCATCATAGTTTTGGATTATCATTCACCATCGCAGGATTGTGGTACGATGAAACCAACAATGATTACAAAATGATCTCTGTTCAGCCTGCAAGTAACAGACATGCCAGAACAAAGATTTTACGAACTTGGCAAAAACTATTGGAGGGACATTGCTGCTATTGCTTCATTCCACAAACTTTTTAGGTGCCCAGCATATCTGAACGGGGCATTGCAGTACTGGATTGTCCTTAAGCGTAACTATGAAGAATCCAAGTATTATGTGCTTGTGTTTGATGTGAATAGTGAGCTTTTCAGCGAGATGAAGTTACCATCTGATGGACATTTTAACGAAGACTGCTAAAATGTCCGATGTTTACAGGTAGCGAGACTTGGTGAATGGCTTTTCTGTATCAGTGATGAAAGGGCGAGTTTGATTTGCAACGTATGGATGATGAAAGAACAGGGTGTACCAGAATCTTGGACCAAACGGTTTAAGCTTGTTTTGGATCCCTAGAAGACACGGTCTCAGCATTGCCTCTACATTCAGGTTGACGAAGGAAAATGAACTTGTTGAGATAATAGACGGTGATGCTTTGCTCTTTGATGTTAATAGTCAAACCCTAGTTCATCTCCATTCTTTCGATTCTCCTCCTCATTCTATAGATTATACGTTTGATTATACTGAAACGCTGGGGATACTGAATAAGCTCCATCAAAAGGAGAGTATGCAGTTCTTTTTTCTTTATTAAATTTATAATGAGGTGAGACTTTGAGCAATTGATAAGGTTATTCTTTTGTGACCAAATAATTACAGATTTGAGTAACAGAAATAGTAATCTTTGTAAAAATGCAATGAAAAGACTGAAAAGCCTTGTGCATTGTTGTTGTATCGTTGCTGACATTTTTGGAACTAGCACTGACGTTGGTTGTTTCTTAAACTTCATAATGATGCGGATGAGAATATGATCTAAGGTACTCTTATCCTAGGAGAAGGATGGAACTAAAGATGACAAGTCGAATTGCAAGTGCAGTGTAACATTCTATCCTTATATTAAAAGTTAGGACTCGACATTTCAGTGTATGCGAGCTCAAAGAGAGACTAAAGAAATACATTTTTCTTGCTCATGCATCATGCTAGCATATATGCATATAAATATTGAATGCTTGCATATAAAAATATAGTACATGCATTCATTGACAACTTTCGAGTATGATTGTTTTTAAATATGATTTTATTGAAAATGAGAAGTAGAGAGAGTAGAAAGAGTAGTCTTGGTATGAGTTGTGAGAAGGAAAGATTTAGAAACCAAATTGGTAGTGATCTAAAAAATGTTCCCTGAGTGTGCTTCGGTCTGTTAGCCATAACGTCTTCTCTAATTATCCAAACGAGATAATTCTTGATTTGTATTAAATTAGACACATATGACTACATTTCTTATGAAGATATCGAATTTTAATTCTGTTTCTAAGAATCTCAAAATTTGTCATGAAATTAAGAATTGGGTGCAATACGTTGGTGTATAGATGGAAAATTCGTCTTCAGACTTTAAGGGCAAATTTGGGATTGGTATAAATAGATTTTAACAAAGTTGCCTTCTGGAAAGTTGTAGATCTTTCTTTTTTTTTTTTCCAACGGTATATAGTATGAAAATTTTGAAAATCTGAATTGAAAGTTATGCCCTTTTTATTGTTCCATCTTAGTATAACATCAGCATCGTCTTAGTATGACGTCAGCATTGTCTTGGTTTTGTTCCGTCTTAGTTTTTCTTTCGTCTTAGTATGACGTCAGTATTGTCTTAGTATGACGTCAACATCGTCTTAGTTTGACTTCAGCATCGTTTTAGTTTGACCTTTTGTTTCCTTCTCCTGTTCCATTTTTAACCCCTTTTAGAGGCCGAATCTCGCTCAAGTCTTTACGAGAGTTGTAGCTCTTGAAGTCTTCTTTCCAACCATCTAAAGAACATCTTAATCCGATATCTGTAGGGAAAGTTATGGCAATTTTACTAACCTTGTATCGTTTGATGATGTCACTTCATCTCAAAATGATGTCATATCGTCTGTTTTATTTTTGACCCTTTTTATGACAGAATTGGCCTTCGAGGTTTTCATGAAAGTTTTAGATCTCGAAGTTTTCTTTCTAATAGTCAAAAAACAAGATCAATCTGACATTGTTTATGAAAGTTATGAAAATCGCGCCAAAATAGGTTCAATTTGATTGAGGTCATAAATATGGTTGTTTCTTTTGACCATAACTTCTTCTCTAGACTTCTAAATGACTTGATTCTTGAACCATTGGATTCGTAAGACTTTGCTCTACATCTCCATCAAAAATTGAAGCTATCTGAAATGAAGTAAGAAAGATTGAGTGAAAAGAGTGGGACGGGTACAGTGAGTGTGTTCTTAAATAATACAAACTAGTGTTATCTCACTGAACATACTTCAGTATTTTGATGATTTCGGGATCAGTTCACGTCTGCATTACATTTGTTTATTTTGTATTGAATTATAAATTCCATATCATTTTTTATAAATTTGTATTTCGAATGTATTGTATTTGTGAAAGGGCCCAATGGTTATTGAAAAATTCTGTTGATGGTTTTGTGTTAAATGACAATGTTTATGAATGAATGTGGGCCCAATTGTACCGACTTTTGAATGATTGAGTGATCTAGCATGCCACCCTCGTGGGGTATAAACTCGGATATCACCCACGATGTCAGGTTCGGGTCATTGCGGGAGTGGGGTGCGACATGCAGGGTTCAATTCAGTTCAAGACACTGATTAGTTCACAGCCCAGACCATGGTGATGTTCGTGGAATAATATTTAGCTAATAGTAGTTTAGCAACGTAATAAATAACAATTATAGCAATTAGTTATTAAATTGAGTGCTAATAAAACAAGTAAATATTAAGTTGTAGAGAATCATTATCAAATGTCGACCATCTAATATATAGTAAATCCATATCTAATTGTATCAACAAAACTAATGAAAAATATATAATAAATAGGTGATACTTTGTTCTTGCTCAAAATATTAAAAAATGGTCTAAATATTCCTTTAAGTTTATAAACAAACAATACAAAAAAAGGACTATAAATTGAAATGCATCTAAACATAATGTCAAATATTGTAGCAAAAAATTCTTGTCCAAATCGATACCCTTGAAACAAATAATAAGTTTGGTTTAAGTCGACTAAAATTATTATGAGAAAATTTATACATGAATTATATGCTTCAAATTAAAGCAAACACACATAATTTTACCTTTCACAACATGCTTAGTTAAAATGTTACCTATCATTTCTTGGGTATGATGGTCACTCAGTTGCATCTTTATCCATTTTGTAACTTGAGAAAAATATTAAAGTTAAATTATTATATATAAAATAGAACAAGCCTAGGATTTATTTTGGCGCCCATGGGAAAATTAATTTATTTTATTTTAGAAGATGACAAGTGAAAATTAGATCAAATTAGAGCATTATTGATCAAAATTGCGAATTTTGAAAAAGTGGACAGATTACAACAATAAACAAGGTGAGATCATGCCTAATGTCAATTTTGCCTCTACAGTATAAATTCAATTAGGAAACCTATTTCCAACCCTATTATGTAGGGATTTAGATTTGTTTAGATAGGGATATTGGCAAGCAAGGAGGAGGCTAGGTTTTGAGTAAGGAAAGAAGAGAAAAATATGTTTTTCACTTCTCCATACCACCATATTTTTTATTCTTTGTAATATTCTCTTCATTTTTCATTTTTCTTTTATTTTTGGTGTTGGAACTAAAGTTACATGTGGCTAAATCCAAACATTCTAATTTAGGGGGGGTCTAAAACTCTAGTTGTAATCTTGTGAGATCTTGTTCTAAACCTAGATTTTATTGTAATTCAAATATTTCTTGTTTTGTATTATTTTATTTTATGAGTAATCAAAATTGATTAATCTGAAAAATTAATTTTTAAAATATTCTATAGTTATCCATAAATTTAGTGATTCGTAATTGTCATGAACTATTGGTACAAGTAACAAATATGTTATTTATGGATTTGCATATTCAACTTATAAGAAACAAGAAAACTAAATTGAATAATTATAGCTATCTCAATTATTTAATTTAGGGTTTAGTCTTTTTCATTAAGCTTATTGTTATCATTTAACTAATATGGAATGCTATTATAACTAATCAATTTATGGTAAGTTTTAGTTTGAATATTAAGTTTGAAGTAATTAATTTAAGAAAATTTGAGACCTATTTTCACTATCCTAATAGGTTTCGAACTAATTGCTTCAATTAAATTTTTATTAGTTATTTTGGTTCTACTACTATTATAAGAGTTTAGCGAATGAAAATTAATTTTGAGAGTTTCGACAACTTGATTAAAATTTTGATGCTATTATTGATGAACTATTTAGTTTCTTAGTTTCTTCACGTTTTTTACTGTTTACTGCTAATCTCTTGTCTTGTATGACTCGTGCTTCTCAGATAGGTGAAATGTAGTATAATCCAAAAATTGAGAAGATGACACGTTGTTTAAGGAAAGATACTAAACAAGAAAAAGGTCATTCAACTCAGGAAGTGATAGTTAAGATATAATTAATGATCGGTGAAGATTCTAATTTCAAAGAAGTTGAAGACAAGATGATAAATCCTAACACTAGAATGTTAAGAAAGTTAGCAGCACCAAATTACAACCCTTGTGCATAAGATTTCCAAATGTTGAGGTGCTTCTTTCGAGTCGAAGTTAAATACTATTCAATTTCTCATTTTAATACTTAGTTGATTTATTTTAATTCCTTGTTAAATTTAGTTTATTATTTAACTAATCAAAAACCCCCCAATTTTGTTTTATCAATTAAAATTAAGAAACTAGTTTTTGGTTCACTTGTGAGTCGACCTGGTTCTATGACTACTATAAGAGTTTGGCGAATTGGAATTAAATTTGAGGGCTCTGACAACTCGATTAAATACCCTTCACTTTCCTCTTCATTTCATCACAATCTGAGCTAAGTAACCTTTTGAATAAAATATCATGCTTTGCTAATTTAGCTTGAGTTTCTTCTCCCTTGATTACTTCAGCTCCCAATGCAATCTTAAGATTGTTCTTAAAGTTCTTCAATGATTTTTTTATATGTAAAGGTTAAAACATTTGGCTTGAAACCATTGCCAAGGCCTTTCGAACAAGTACTAAGTTCTATATCATAAATCTCATAAGCCAAAAGTTCATTAACCTCTAATTTAGACTTCTTTAGCATCTTTTGCATCTTATTCTAAAATAAATGAAGAAAATCAATATTCAATCAATAGATTACTACTATATTAGTAACTAATAGATATATATAATTGAAAAAAATTGACCAAACTTTTATACTTATATAATTGTTTTTTGCTTCTTGTGACACTTATCTTTTACTTTTGTTATAGTGAGTGAATTTATATAATATGATCCTATCACACTTTTGTCCATCTATTTCCTTTTTAGTCTATTTGACGCTCATTCATTAATTTGATGCTCATTCATTAAAGTACGACTTTAGATCTTACATATTCATGTTTTAATTACAAATGAATTCGACCCTTGATTATAAGGTGTTTCTATTTTTGATCTGCTTAACCTTGCCTTTCTCACCATTTTCCTAAATTAAAAAAAAAGTTTAGTCGTTAATTCAAATGACAATATTAATATAAGCAAATGTTAAGGGAAAATCAGAACTAAACTTTGAAGTAATACCAATAGTCGCACAAACTATTTCAAAATTTTTCACTCATTCTTTCTGGTTCACAGCTTAGTGCCTCCACATCTGAAGCAAAGGACTTATAATACTTATGGAAATTGAAACAACAATCCCTAGTCCTTTTTTTCAATAATAAAGTAAAACTTTTTGAAACTTTTAGGTTCTCAATATCCACATCATTCAATTTCAATTATGAACAATAAATCAAAATGTAATTTATCTTAAATGCATTGAAACAATGATACATAAATTTAAGATTTTGACTAATTACCATTTTTTTCCACTGAATTTTCACGTAACTTGTCTTCTTTCAAGTCCTTCATATGTTTCAGATAAGGTAGCCTTATTTTTACAATGATTCCTAACTCACTAGATAATTTCGCAGATTAGACTTTGTTTATAGGAGGATCAATATATATGTGTGGATAACTTGCAATTCATACTAACATTAATTCGTTGCAATTCCCCATAACCTCCAAACATTTTTGGAATTCCATCACCTATATTGTTATTGTCAGTACCATCATCGTTACCTATTTCATCACTTAGAATAAAACTTATACCATTACTAGCTTCTAAATGTTCACCATGATAAATAAATCTACTATATATGAAATTTATCTATGCCTCAAATTAACAAATGAATATATACCACAACTTGACTTCGTGTGTTGAAATTTAAGCAATCTATGCATGAATAATGAATTTCGAATTCAAAACCCATTTGATCTTTTACTAATTTCATGAAAGTCTTCATTCCTTCTAAGTATTGACTGGACCATTTTTTATGACTGACGACGAGTCATTCAACTTTTTTCCACATAGCTATACATCTATATGTCATTTACTAAATGAGTGGATGCAACTTATGTTACAAATAGCATAATGAGTTTTGTTGGTGTAGCTATACATTTATAAGTCATTTACTAAATTAGTAAATGCAATTTACAATACAAAGAATATAATGGTAATCAAAACTGACATAGCAATACCAAAAAAAAATAAAGAAATAGGTAATGATGATGGTACTAAATATATTAAACAAAAGAACAAAAAAGAAATAAAGAAACAAAAATAATTATATAGGTAGTTATATAGTTATGGAACATATACACTTTGAAATAACTTTAAAGTGATTTTATTTATTAAGAATTTGTCTTTAATTATTTATATAATTTTCTTTAAAATTGCCATCACATTATTTCATAATTATTATAAATACTTCTCCATTGTAATGGTAAAGCATCTAAAGAAAAAAATAATAAAATGAAAACATAAAGATAGTCATTTATTAAGAACAAGTTACCTAAACATTAACAGTGACAATTCCTTTATTTACTATCCTGACAATTATTTTGGAGAAACAGAGAGAAAACACCAAAAAGAACCGCACGTAGTATGTCAGCTCCATCTAAACTTGGGAATGTTTGTAAAAGTTGTCTGCAACTTTGAATAGGAGTTATTACAAAAATCTTGAAACTAAAACTACCCTCAGCAGTAGCACTTGACACTATTTAGAGTCCTTACTTTTTGGTTACGAGATGCCCTAGAATTAGCCTCATTAATCAATTCGAAAGGATTTTTGGAGATTAGAAAAATGATGCCAAAGCTCCTATAATATATAAGAGTCAAGCCCTTACCATCAAAGTTTACATTGAACATACTTCATTGTTTTGCATTGCTTCTTAAGGTTAGCTATAAAGTAGCCATTTGTAGCTAAGGACTTTTGGCAAATGAACTTATCAAAAATGCTTTAATATCCCATTGAAATCTATTTGACTAGATAGAATATGCTTTAAGGGTCTTAGAAACAGGGAAAAAACACAAAATTTGGGGGAAAAAGGTGACTCTCATACATAAATATATTTAAAAAACTAAAACAATAGCTAAAAAAGTCAAGAAAGCAATTGAAAATGCCTTACTATGCCCTTATCCTCTCCTGTCAATCACAAGCAGATAATACATAAGTTTCGTGATAGTTTCTTTTTTGGTAAATAAAAGAGCTAACAACTGGCTAGAGCTAACAACTGGATTAATGTGCTGAGTGCGACTAACATCCATGCGATCATCATTGAGAGTTGGCAGTATAACATCCGGGGGTTGTTGAAAAATCACCATACCCAAAGACACCTCAGGTCGGATCCGAGCCATAACATCCGCTGTAGCGTTTCCCTCCCTAAATAAATTTTTTTATATTAGACATGAGGCCCCTTCTGGTCTAAATGACTATAGCCCTAGCCAATGGCGATTATTTTTTTTACTGTTTTACTATTTGATGTGGGCCATTAATGCAAAGGACTGGTCGTAATTGATCCCTTTCTACTGGTTATATCATTTAACTACCAATATGGCCTTATTCCTCACAATCAGGCCATTTTTGTCGAATTTATTTCTATAAATCCACTTTAGGCCAATCATAGTTCAGTCCTTAAGTTTAGGATTAAGGTGCTGCACTTGGTTTCTCTCAATTTAGGGTAGTTCCTTCTGCAAAGCTAAAACCCAATGAAGATCATTTAGTTCAATTTGATAATCCTTAGTTTTTTAAAAGAAAGAAAAGCATAAAAGGCACAAAAATTTTAAAGTTTAGATCTTGTTTGAACTCTCTTATTTATGACACTTAATATCAATTCTAAAAGATGAGACCTCTGATGTTTCCATGGTTTAAGTATAAAAGGTGTTGGTTTAAAACTCTCTTGAGCTGGGGAAATATCGATTCTTTGATTGGTAGGAGCTAGTTTGGTAGAATTGGAACTAAAATGTTGCCTGTCATCTAGTTATTCCACTAATTCCTTCCTGACATTCTCTTTCCTCCAAAGTGCCTTGGTGTTCATGATCTCTATCATTTTGAGTGCCTTGTATATGCTTTTCTTCTTCTTCATGATCATCATTAGTATTTGATCTTGCCAAGCCTATCTCAAAATCATCATCCTACACAGCATGATCAGGTAAACCATCAATTTCATTAAAGATGACATGTACACTCTCTTATACATGCATGGTTCTTTTGTTGTACATATTATATGCTTTACTATGAAAGGAGTGTCCTAAGAACATTGCCTCATCACTGTAGCATCAAATTTCCCTAAGTTGTTCTTATCATAACATCAACAGCCAAATGTTCTGAGATGCATAATATTTGATTTCTTATGCTTAAACAACTTCTATGGACTTCTTTTCCATAAGTAGTAAAATTATGGCCTTATATATGATGTAACATGTAGTGTTTATATCCTCAACCCAAAAGTTCCTAAGAAGTTCACTAGTTATAAACATCATTCTAGCCATATCTTGTAGGGTTTGGCTCTTTCTCTCCATAATTCCATTTTGCTATGGGGTTCTAAGGGCTAAGAAGTTTTGATCAACATCATGTTCCCTGAAATAATCAATGAAGGTTGAAGGGTTTGGTTCTTTCTCTCCACAATTCCATCTTATTGCGGGGTTCTAGAGCCCAAGTTGTGATCAACACCATGTTCCCTGTAATAATCAATAAAGGCTGAATTATCGCATTTAGTGATATGATCAAAATGGAGAGAGAGTAGTTAATGTCCATAGTGCTTTTGGACCTTTATAAAAAACACAGAGAACTCATCAAAAGTTTTACCACTGCCATGGGTCCATAAAGGTCATATGCAACAGTTATTGCGGCTTACTTATGCTTATCATGATCTTAGCCTTGAAAGGATAACAGACATGCTTCCCTTTAACATAGGCTTCATAAACCTTGCTTATGTTAAACTTCCAGAAAGGTAAACTATTGGCAAGGTTTTATGAAACATGCTTCTACAATAATGATAGACTGGAATGCCCAAGTCTTTTAAGCCAAAGAAGAAAATCGATATCAAGAACACTTAAATATGTTTAGATTGACTCCAAGAAGCAAGTCAAGATATACCTTATAAGTGTTATGGCATCTCATTCCTTCAAAAACAATCTTATTTGTATCATTTTTGACAATTAAACACTTATTAAAAGTAAAATGCACATTATTTCTTTTGTTACAAAATCGTGAGATATTGAGAAAATTATATTTTAAACCCTTAACTAATAGTATGTTGACAATGGAACATGACATCCAATTACCTATTTTACGAACACTAAGAATCTTATCTTTCATGTTGTTGCCAAAAGTCACAGTTCCATCATAGAAGTCCTTGCGTAAGAGGAACTTAGATTTGTCTCTTATCACGTGCTTAGAGCAACCACTGTCAAGGTATCACTAGTTGTTCCCCCTATTTCAGTTCGTAAAACATATTAAGATTTAGATTTAGGAACCCAAACGTAAGATTTAGATTTTGCTACTTGTAACAATCTTTCGTGACAATTACGGATTACTGAATTTATGAATAGTGATAGAATAATCAATATTAAATAAAATTATCAAATTAATCGAATATCAATCATTCATGAAATATGATAAGTCAAAACAAGAAATACTTGAATTAAAATGTGAATAAAAGTTTGAAATACAAAATCTCACAAAGTTACAATTAGAGTATTGAATCGCCTTGAATCAAATGATGATTTTAGCCACATATGACTTTTGCTCCAATAATAAAAATAGAAGAAAGATTAAGAATTGCTAAAAACATAAAAAGAGAGAACCTTTTTTCTATTGTGAGAAATGTCTCTTTTATAGGGTTTTCTAATCTAATCCTAATCTAATTCTAACTTATAAAGATGTCTATCTAAAACGAATTCAAAATCAAACTCCTACATGATAGGGATAAGAAGAAGTTTCTTAGTTAAACTCCAGCTCTTCAAGTGATCAGCCTTATTCATTGCATCAATCTCTTCACTTTATCCAAAATTTGTTATTATCATCAATAGAGTCCCAATTTGATGCAATCTTTACTTTGTATCTCCTAAAACAAAAGAAATATTAATTTTAACATTTAAGCACAAAAATAAATTCAAAACAAAGGAGATCAAATAATTAGTCAGATCTTATCAGTCCCTTTCTAACATAATTAGTTTTTAAAACGTTCTTCTTAATCCATGCGTTCTTTATATGAGCATTTTTTTTTCATTGGCCTTTTGAATACCATGACAGTAAAACATATGATGGCCTATCTTATCATAATGCTTGCAAACAATATACTCAAGAAGACCAACATATTTCCTTTTGTTATATGGCTCGTTCTTTTTCCCATCAAAACCTAGCCTATGTCTAGCCCTATTGCAGGCTTTAACAAGGCATTTAGTAGGTTCCTTAGCTTGCTTTTTACCCTTATTCTCCATTTTTCTTGTACTTTTATCTAGTTTATTTATTAAATCCTAGTTTTCAATTTTCAAATTTGCAACTTGCTTGGATAGTTTTTCAAACTATGAGTTTAATAGACAATCATTATTCTTTTCTAGTTCCATTGCCTTTTTCTTTTAGGTTATAGTTTTCCTCTTTAAGAGTCTTTATTTCATTTTCTTACAGGATTTGTTTTGCAATCATGACTTTTAAATCTTCCTTTAACCCTAGAATAACATTTTTAAGATATCAATTTTATGAGTAATATCTTCACAATTATTCATAAGAAAGCCACACAAATAAATCAATGTTTATTTCAAGTAAGTTTCCTTTTTACATTCATATGTACTTACTTTAGAGCCATCATCAGCAGATGTTGCACTTTCCTCCAACTAAGCCATCAAACAAAGATTTGTAGTATAGTGGGAGACTTCATAATTAACTTCATTATCATTTAAATCTCTCTATGTTGCCATTATGACTCATCCAAACTCTTTCTTATCAATTTTGTTTCCATATTCCTTGCCACGTTCTTTGTTTGAATCCTTCCAACGTTTTTTTTATCTTTTTCGAGGTAATCCTTGATCATACGGTCTAAACTACCACATTTAAAGCAACCATCAACATGCTTCTTAGAAGAAGAAGAAGAGGACTTATCCTTGTTAGTGTTGCCCTTTTGGGTTGACTTTGAGTTCTTAAGGAACTTCTTAAATGTTGTGCTAACATAACAATGTCTTCATCATCTGAGTCTGAGTCATTCTTACTTAGATTTTCCTTAAGAACAATCCATTTGTCCTTCTAAATTGGAATTTATTTCTTTAGTACTATCTAGTGTGTCATAAAGGTAACAATTAAATCCTCAAAGCGCAAGGCAGAAAGATCCTTAGCTTCTTGGATATCAACAATATTAGGCATCCATTTTGGTGACAAACCATGAAGAATTTTCTTAACCTTTTCTTCAATGCTATCATTCTTTCCAAGGGAATTAAGCTCATTGATAATGTTAATAAATCGAGTAAACATATCATGATAGGTACCTTTATGAGTTACCTCAAGAAGATCCTACATCTCCTTAGCAGCTTTGAGATAGCATGCCATTCTGAATCCATTTCTTAACATATACATTCTTCTTCATCTTCATGTTTTCCTCCCTAGTGAACTTGAATTTTAGGATTTCTTTCCTTAGTAACATTAGTCTTGGTACATTTACACTTAAGAGGAACATTTTTAATAATCAACAAGACCTCATAATCTTTGGATTGAATCCAATCAGCTATGCATTATTTCCACAAATTGTAGTATCTTCCATCGATCAAGGGAGGGACCTAATCAGAGTAACCTTCCTTAATCTTACCAGGTGTTTATATCATTTTGGATCTCTCCTCAAGTGTTAGCCTATATCAGGGAGAACCTCCTCTATTGCTAATTATTAGATCGATTAAGCGCTGCTCAAGAGGGGGTGAATTGAGTTATAAGAGTTTTCAAATATTGAACAAGTTCAAACTTTTTTTTAAAAAAGTTGATAACTAAGTTCAAATAACAAAGAACAAAATGTAAAGAACTAAGATACAGGATTTTTATGTGGGAAACCTCTCTGGCTCGATAGGAAGAAAAAAACTATTATGGGATTTTTAAGTGATTATACTAACTTGAGAGCCAATTCAATGGTACATGTGGACCCAAATCTATCTCGTACCCCCAACTAATGAAGAAATGCACTCATAATTCTTTACGTCCCAACTGTTGTTACTCTCTAAGGACCTCATATAAGGTCCTCTAATTCTCATAAAATACTAAAATAAAGTTACCTCAAACACTTCCTAGTCCTATATAAGCAGAAAGTTACAATAGAACTTGTGAGAGAACTCGGCATGGAATGAAGAACCTGCTAGCCAATGGGAATGATAGATAGAACTAGTGTGTTGTGCAAATGCTCAATATGAATAACCTAATTTTATATCACACCACATACACAAAATGAACTTTTGATCCCTTATCTATATACTTCCTATAACGGTGAGTGATTCTAAAAAAGAGAAGATACACTTAGAAATGATAAAACCATGCCAAAGATAATTTTATCTCATATATCTTAACAACATTTTGCCATCTTCTAATTTAAAATTTAATAAATTCAACCTATTACATTTAATCCCAACCAAGTGATCCTATCTTTTAGCAATAGGAGAACATATGAACCTCATTGAACTTCTAATGCAAATGATAAGCATAAATTTTCTTTTCAAAGCACTCACATAAAGATGCCCATATTCTTGCAACAATATCCACCACTTCATACTTATGCTAAATTTTTTAATTAAATGAAGAAAGTTCTCCTCATTTGTAGGAAAAGAGATTCACTTCCACTTTTACATCTTGTTAACTAACTCGCCTAAACTTATTGAATTGGACAATTTTTTTCTTAGCAAACAAAGTACTCCTTCAGGCCACATAAAAACATCTATATTTATGATTAGATTTAGGCTAGCACAAGATAATAATACAAAGACAAACTTTATCTAGGAATGAGCTTATCAAATATAAAACCTAACAAAATGCAACTTATTAAAACCTATTTATATCTATCCTAAAATAGCTCATGTATACACACATGCAATATGGAAAAGTTTCATCAATTGCTTGCTAATAAGACAACGTTATATACCATCCAAGACTCCCTTATATGGAGTCTAAAATTACGATAAACAAAAATAAAAACAAACTCCATCCTTTAATGTGAAGCCAGTTAACCATAACTACGAAATGCTCTTCTTTTTTTTTACAATTTACAAATTATATAACTCAAGAATAAGGTTAGCTTATTACTATTTTGTCATCATAAAAAACAAACTGGTCCAACAGACTTTAATTTTAACTTTATTAAAAAAGGAAACTAATTAAATTCTATAAATTTACTATAAAAAGAAAAACGAATTCAAATTTTATATCTTTACCATATTCTCGTGTTTCATAAATCTATAATTGAGTTTAAGGCTATAATCAAGATCTCTTTACACTCGTTGAAAAATGGCCAATTCCACATTTTTAGTGCTTTTGTTTAAGAACGGGCTTAATATCACTGTTATGAATACTGTATTGGTACTAGTATCGAATTTAGTTTTGGTACAATATTGTATTGATACTTGTCAATATTGGGTACTGTTTTATATTTTTTTAATTGCAAAATAATCTCTCAATATATTGTGCTATAAAATTTACAAATTTACATTAACCTTTTCTCTAAAAATCATAATAATAGAAATTTGAAATAACAACAATCTATTTATTTCTATTAATATTACTTTTCATGTATTTCACATATGACCAATGACCATAATTAATATAAAAAAGATCATTCAATCATCATATAAATATAAAATTAAGGATAATATTAAGTACTTAAAATTTTACAATTTCGTCATATAATAAAGAGTTACATCAAAACATCAAATTGACAGAATAATAAACTTTATGACTTTATAAGTATTACAACAAGAATTCATGCCAAGGAACATAACTAACTAGAAACGAAACCTAAAACAAAAAAATGTATAGTTAAAATTTTTGTATTTATATTACATATATAGAATTTAACATATGCATCAAATATACAGGAAATTTAAAGAAAAGAAAAGAAGAAACTTGTAAATTCATTCGATCAAATACTCATTCAAATCACACTGAACCCAATTTTTATTTAGTACAAAATCGTCATCATTAAGAAGAGCCTCATCATTACCATCATTTAAATTCATTGCACCAAATGACATGTCGATACTTTCCAATTCAAGATTATCTTTCAATTCATTCTCATCTATCAAACTCAATTTCTCTTAAAACTAATCAACTAAAAGATGGATATGGTTCAGAAAAATTGGATATAAAAAACTACTTATTCTATTAAAAATGCTAGTAAACAAATAAAATTAAATTATTAATATAGTATAAGAAATTGTATTCAACTTAATAATGATGATAACATAACTTTCTTGAAGTCTTAAATTGTATCAAACAAGACTAAGTCATTCAATATTTTGTGTTCTAATTTATTCCTTTTCTTGGAATAGATGAATTCAAATGTGCTTTAATTCCTTTGATACCTCATTACACTCACACATTGACTCATAATTCGAATTGCAAACTTTCGCAATTTTGAAACACTACTTTCGAATTGGTCATATTGAGCAACTGTAAGACACTAAAAGCAACCTTATAAGCAAAATAAAGTGATGATTAATTTCTAATAAGTAACAAAATTAAAAAAAAATACTTGTATTAAGTTTGTCTCTTTGACGAATAACAATGAGTATTCCATCACCAGAAGCATCTTTATAAACCTCCAGTTGTGAGCCTATGAGATTTCAGATCTCATGGACAAAAATTGTTAGATTAGCTAGTAGTATTCTCATGTTAACTTCAGCTTGCTTTATAAAACTTAGTCTAAAATAAAAATAGACACTAGGATTCAAAAATTTCCTAACTGTTAAAGTTACCTTTTCTATCTCTCATTGATGACTACAAGATAAGATATATACAAAGAAGACTTATTTTTTATATTGGCCTTGGTTGCTTCCTTCATTATCTTTATATCATCATAAAAATAACTCACTATAACAAAAACAACAACACCCAGTAGAAATTTCATAACCAACTTATATCTTGTAAACATTTGTCTTAACCCCTTCATCTGAACAAAACACTGAAGTGATAAGAAGTTAGTCACAAATCTTATAATAGGAAGACGATACAAATTCCTATTATTAGTGAAGTCTTTTCTCATCAAATTCAAAACTTATGTACGATTAAAGATGAGCTTGGTTACTTTTTTTGCTTTATACATAGTTTCATTAATGATAAGAAAATATCTAACATCTCTTATCATTTCTAACATCAAGTCAATGCAATATGCATAAAAAATATTTCAATAAAAAGAATTATACCTGCTTTGTAATCTTTTTCCAACTGCTTGTAAGTAGAATTAT
This sequence comes from Erythroxylum roigii, assembly GCA_027576455.1. Classification (NCBI taxonomy): domain Eukaryota; kingdom Viridiplantae; phylum Streptophyta; class Magnoliopsida; order Malpighiales; family Erythroxylaceae; genus Erythroxylum; species Erythroxylum roigii. Next base: position 31,059,998 of record JANZXV010000211.1, on the reverse strand, counting down.
TGTAAGTAATGAATTGAACATTTCTAGCGCAAATTCATTCACAACTTCATTAAATTTTTTATATAGAGTATCATCATTTCTAATAAGCCAAATGTATCAGTAAACTTCAAAAACATGGTCCCCTTAACAAAATAAATCAAAAAATGACAGTAAGCTTTTTTCTTCTATTTGTCCAACCATCATACATGATTAAACACTTATAAGTTCCCAAATCATTCTTCTTTCATTTATATAGCTATTTATTTCATAAATAGAACTACTTAGACTTCTATAGTCATCAATTTAAGGAGCTTTATATCCTAGATAGTAAAAGGCAATAACATCAAATATAGGCCAGTAATAATAAGACTTGGCGGCATTGAGTAATATACTTAAATCATACCACCATCTAAACATTACAATATCCACATTATAAGCGACTTCTTGAGATTATAAGACACTATGAATTGAAGGTCAGGCTCCAAGAGTTATTCGTGGAGCAAAAAAGTTAGACATTTGTCTTCTTCTCTTCCTCATATTAGGTGCAACATTTCCTTGTTATTGGAAAGGAAAACCACCTTTAACATTCTCAGTATCATCTTGGCCATCAGAAAAAAGAACTTTTACTACCAATTTTGTAGTTCAATTTTTACCTTCAATCTTTCTCGTGTTGATATTCTTTAAGCAAAGCTTCATTTGCCATTTCATATCATTACTCATTTTTTTACAAGGCTCCAAATTATATTTAATCTAGCCAAATGCTTCTTTAATTTGGTGATTCCCCCACCTTTTAAATTTTTATTGCAATACAAACAAAATGGTATGATTCTTCATTATAATTACTAATCTAGCAAGAGCCTAAGCTGCATCTTCTTAAACCTGAAGCAGCTGAATTATCAAGAGCACTTGAACTTGACTCCATTTATTTGTAAAATAAGTAAAGACATATTAAAATTAAAGTAATAATGTAGATGAAACAATTTGAATGTGGAATAGATATGTTAACAAGTCAAATGAATCATTTCAAAATCCAAACTGTAACATTCAACACTAAATAGACTGAATACTAAAATAGATGCCATTTATAGAATAACTTATGTCTAAAGACATAAAATAGATAACTCCATGATAAAATATCTCCAAGTATCACAAAAAGCAACCCATGTAGATAGCTTTATGGTGACAAAATTAAATAAAAATTTAAACAATTAACATAGATTAAATGGAATTTGATTTCGTTATCAAAACTCTATCATAAATAAGAAAAACATCCATGTAGAAATTATAGCCTTAATACTTGCAATTTTAACTTGAATTTTCAAGATACATCAGAATAATAATAATATCAGTTATCTTAATTTGACATAAGCTATCCTAGAAACTATGAAAGAGAGGAAAATTATTCCCAAAAAGAGATTCATCATATTAAATCAAACAAAGGTTGTGATTTAAGTCTATCTTACTATTTTCCAATACCTACAAGACATTAATCTTAAGATTTGTTGAAATATTTGCAATTTAACATTATGTTAGACTAATGAATAATGAGTATACTCATAACAACTCTTAGAAATTAATGTAATCATGAAAGAATTAAATTACTTTAGGTTTAATATAATTATAGAAAAATTCAATTGTTTGATACCTATGTTTAATATAATTTCAGAAAAATTAAATTACTGTATATTTAACTATTAATTTTTGTGTGAATAATAATTCAAAGTACACATAATCAAAATTAGAAATAAAATGATTAATTATTAATGTTTCAGAGCAAAAAAAAAACAAAGGGGAAAAGGTTGTATAATTTGCAAGGGTTAATTGATCAATTATTTTTCAAGTCTCAATCAATTGATTCAATTCCCTTAGTTGACAGATATTCAAGCATAAAACAGGAAATACAAAAAGCTTTATCTAGCAAAAACCAAACAACACTGTCATTAATTCTAATTAATCAACCATGTGAACCCATCACATAGCCACAACATTGGCACACCGCACAGCCACAAGTCCACAACACAACTACTTAAGGCCATAGTAAATACTCACACTATCACAATCAGGCCCGATCCTAACCAAGGATAAGTACGGTGAGTCCAAATTTTTGTCTAATATTATGATATTTTATTGTGTCCAATAAATCTCAGCTATTTATTTATGTGGGTCCCGCATGAGTCTCGCATGGGCTCCGCAAAATAAATAGCTAAGATTCTATGAAATAGAATAAGACAGAGTAACATTGGAAAAAGGATTTAGGGGGTGCTTGGTTGGAGGGTATAAGAAAAAAGATATGGGTATGAAATTAAAACTAATGGTTGGTATGAAGATATGATTATAGAGGTATTATTTTGATTCCTTAGTTTTAAGGAATACTCCATTCCTCTGGATTGGAAAATGATTCCTACATTTATTAATACAATTCATTTAATTAATTATTAATTAAAATATAACAATTAATTTATTAATCAATTAAAATTTTATTAATTAAAATATA
>JANZXV010000211.1:30986417-31001466 GCA_027576455.1 Erythroxylum roigii | reverse complement strand
ATAAGGGATTAAGATAAATTTATTTAATTAAAAATAATTTATCATTAAATTCATATAATATGTAATTATCATTAGTGATAAAAATATAACTACGTAAATATTAACAACCAAACAAGTTTTTGTTTTATTCGAAATAAAAATCAAAATTGAAAAACTCAAAATAAAAACTGAAAACTACAAAAAATAAAAAATATAACCCAAATCTCCCTAGCTGCACTCTTTCAATCGAGCTTGTCGTACAAGGTTTGTCTAATGCAGAGTATCTGATTATCGTGATTTGTAGGCTATTGTGTCAATCCAAAAATTTACCTAGTGCGTATCTAAAAGATAACAACCGCATATTTCTCCATTAAAAAAAAAAAGAAACTAAACAATAAAGATGACAATAAGTTTGATTCATGGTCCTAGATTCAGGCTCCTAGGTCAAGCCCAGGCTCTCAGGTCAAGTTTGAAACTTGGTTGCTATGCTGTATACACTTTCAAGTTCCGAGAATAGTGATCGTTTCACTACCAAACATGCTAACGTAATAATAAATTCACGGTTCAGACAAGTGAACTTCTGACGTCAAAACATAAATAAATCCCGACAAAACAATATTTTCAACTTTCCACCGTCCCGCCACCATTGACTCGTCCTGGCCAGCGACCGCGTCACTGCCGGGGCAAACAAGCAAAGGAAATTATAAAGAAACCAAAAGTTGGGTAAAATAACACCAAGGAAACGAATACCCATTACAAATCGGACACTCACTTCATTTATCCACCACCTGAGACGGAGTTAGAACAGCCAAAAAGACACCCAATAGATGAAAACTAAAACCAAGCGTTTCGGGAGAAAACTTGTGTTGCCGGAGTTTTTCGTCCTATGTTGTCTCTTTTTCCTCGCTGGCTTCTATGCTTCGGGTCTTCTCTCTCGGGTACTTTTGCTTTTCGGTTTGTTGGTGCGTGTGATTTGAGGTTGGTTTGATGTTTGGTTGATTGTATGCATTACAGGAAGCGGTTAACGTTAGACCGAAGTTGAGGAGGCTTGAAATGGTGGAGGGCGAGGCAGAGTCGGAGAAGGAGCACCGTCCGATGGCACACGGCGTCACCGGAGAGTCTTCTATTGACTCCATTCCATTCCAGGTGAACATTGCGTGCATGATGTTTGGCCATTATTTGTTCTCTTCTTCATTTTCTGTTAACTTAGGATCAGTTGGTTGAAAAAGTGACCGAAGGGATAATAGGAGATACATTGAATGGCATAGTTGGACAGCGAAATTACTAAGTTCAGAGATGCAGGTACATTAGTGAACATTACTGATTGATCATCAAATATAGAATCGATCGATAGGAAGGTCAATAAGGGTCATCTAAGCAAATAACGAGTCTTTTGAAGCTGAAAGCATGATTAGATCAAGTTGTAGACACGTATTTTTGTTTGAATACGAGTTAAAATTTTGTGGTTCGTTTCTTTTTCGACTGCTTTATTGTTTGTAGGTTTTGAGTTGGAAACCAAGAGCTCTTTATTTTCCAGGCTTTGCAACTCCAGATCAATGTAAAGCCATAATAGATAAGGCAAAGCTACAGCTAAAACCCTCTTCCCTGGCTTTGCGGGAGGGAGAGACCCTTGAGAGTACTAAGGGGACAAGAACAAGGTATACCTGTTCAACTTCAGTGATCATTTGTTCAAAATGCATTTGATCTCATAGTTCCAATTGGGTATTGTGATGCTAATACTCTTTCCAACAGTTCAGGTACATTTATTAGTGCATCAGAAGATAAAACTGGAGTTTTGGATTTCGTTGAGCGCAAAATTGCAAAGGCTACAATGCTCCCAAGGTCACATGGAGAGGTAATCATTTAAAGTTGCTTTCATTTTTGTTAGCATCCTGTATTGGTATTTCAAGAAGCCAAGTTTGTCAATTCATAGGAGGCAACCTAAAGGATGCGTTTCTTGATTTTGCTGTCACAATGCCATTCTTTTCCCAATAATTGCAACCTACATTTCTAATTTTATATCTCAGCAGCCATTGCTTCTGAGCCCATATTTGTTATTGATTCTCAGTAATGGTATAACAAGTCTAACTATGGAATTTCTTTGCAAAAGATTATATACTAGCTGCAGATTCTGCATCTAACTGTTTTAGGAACTATCATCTTAACTTCACAAGGTCTTCTAGGTCGGGGAAAGAAAAAAGTATCCTAAAGGATTTCCAAATTCTTCTTTGATGGATATTTTCTATTCCCATTTGATGGCAGCAACCTAACAGAAACTGAAATGTCTTTCATATCCTTAAATCTCTTACTATTTTATGGTTCCCTTTCTGAGCTTATATGAGCCATGTCTACTCTCAATTTTGTTTTGGAATGGGTGGATGTCAGGAAATTTATATATCTTTATAGCATTATGATTTGAATTTATTATTTGGTTAGTTAATGGTAAGCCTAGTGATCGTTGTTCAATTTTTCTGATTGAAGTAACATTTTTTGCAGTCATTCAATATTTTACGCTACGAAATTGGGCAAAAGTATGATTCACATTATGATGCATTTAACCCAGCTGAATACGGTCCACAAACAAGCCAAAGGGTGAGCAACCATCATCTTAGTCTTTCTATAGAGTGTTTAATCTAGCGTTTAATAAGTGATTTCTTTGTATAATTTTTGTGATTGTGGTGAATTTGGCATTGAACAATTCTGTAAGTGATATAAGCATGAAATCATGATCCTTTATCGTTAGGCTTTCTCCATCCCTCTTTCTATTCTTTTGTTTTTGTGATCATGGTACATGTTTCTTCCTTGAGATAAGTATCCAGATTTCAGCTTTACCTGCCTCTCAGCATTTCTGAACTTTGTTGTAGAATGATATCAATAGTATCCAAAATGTCATAATTTTATGAAATAAATTTGAGGATCGATGATGAAGTTTTTTCTTGCAATAAATTATAGTTGTGGCTACATTAGCTTCTATTATAATGGTTCAAGTCAATGTTGTAAAAGTGAAAACTAAGTGCACATAATGATATTGGATTTGAAGCATAATAATAGTACTGTATCATATTTACTCGTAGTCATTGCTGAAGTGATACAAGACTTTTTTTTTTTCACGAAATCTTCTTATTATGTTAAGAAATTATGGAATACTAGCAACTTTTGTGGCATTGCCATCAGCTTCTAGCAGCAGCAAAGTCATGGAATCTTAGTTTCTAAGAAAACTTGTATGTTGTCTGGTTCATTTCCTATCCTCCATTGTAGTTATCCATGTATGTTGCTAAAAATCTGACCTAGAGCTATTTCTGTTGTTGTGGACTTATCTCTGAAGAAGTATTTTGCACTAAAATGGTTGGTCCTGTACTTGACATTATTCTTTTTGAAACCAGTGATACCAATTGCTCATTATGTCTTTTCTTCTTCTCGAATGCTAATGGGTGTACTGGATCTTGCTATTCATATTGATAATGTTGAAACTGATGATGCTTTTGTTTGGTTAATGATTTGTGCAGTTAGCATCTTTTTTGTTGTATTTATCTGACGTAGAAGAGGGCGGAGAAACCATGTTCCCTTTTGAGGTACATGATAACACTTCTTGCTCTCATTGTTATACAAAATTAATGCTTTGGCAACATTTCTAATGTTGAACTTCAATTGTGCTGTAGAATGAATCAGACATTTATTCCAACTATGACTTTAAAAGATGTATCGGTCTAAAAGTGAAGCCTAAGCTAGGTGATGGACTTTTGTTTTACTCTCTGCTTCCTAACGGCACAATTGATCAGGTGATTCTACTAACTTTCTTGATTTATTTATCTTTCCTCGTGTGTGGACTATTTTTGAAGTGAATTTAAAGATGTTAAGAAAACCTTAGGATGAACTGCTAGCTCTAAAGTTGAGTTTTAAACTCCAATAATCTATACAGAGATTAGACTTGTACTTGCAAAAGAGGTTCAAACCATTTGTTTCCTTTGAGTTTAGAATGTGTCAGAAGATTGTGTGTTCCTAATTGAACACAAAGTAAGTCACAACATAAAACTGACATTGGTTCTTGCGATTTACTGATATTTTGAGTTGCAGTAGCTTCCTGGCTAATCTCCTCTTTATGACCGTAAAGCATACTTGTTATTTTGGTTGCAGACATCTCTTCATGGAAGCTGCCCAGTTATCAAAGGAGAGAAATGGGTGGCCACAAAATGGATTAGAGATCAAGAATATAATGAATTCTTATGAATATACTAAACTGCCACAACTCAGTAGGCTATCTGAAGTATGCTCTACCATTATATGCACCCCAACACAACAAAACTCTCATGTATAGATTTGAAGCTAAGGAGATGTTACAATCCAAAAATTTCAGGGGAGAGCTTTGCACAGCTCTTTACACTTTCTTGTTTCAAAAGATTTGTGTCAGTCTCCCCTTCTCTGAACTTTCCATGTCAATAAAAGGGTGTTAATTATAAGGTTAATTTATTCCATTTGGTTTGCTTCTATTCAGAAAAATGTTTCATACCCTTGGTTTCTTTTATACAGTTTCGTTACAAAAGTAAGACCTTAAAAGGTACAAAGCAGACCTTTACATATTGGATCACTCCATTTACCTGGATGGATTAAGCCCAAATAGTAATGAATTTGAGTATGGAATCTTATGGATTAATTTGGGTTATAAAAAAAAGACTAACCACTCAAAAAAAAAAAGTTTTTTTGATCAAAAGGTTATAGATTCGAGTTACAAAAATAGTCTTTACAAATTGTTATAGAAATGTTGTGTACTATTGATAACCTTCTTCCGACTCTCGCAAAATGGGAAGCTTTGTGTACCGAGACTTACCTTGTATATAAATATCCTTATATGTTATATTTATAAAATTTTCATTTATATTTTATAAATATCCTTTGACATTATATTTATAAATATTTTAAATTTATGTTAACTTATAATTTTTAATTAATAATATTATTTATATAATTATTAGAGGAGAACAAAAGATGCAAATTTTTTATTTTGTTTGCTTTTTAGTTATTTATAAAATATTTTGTTTCTAAATTATAATTTATATTCATGTTAATTACTACCCTATTCATTAAGGGTAAGACTGTGTATTAGTGGACCTTTTCAAACCATCCATTTTGTCGGGATTCACACGTGTCGTCGTCGTCGTCGTCAAGTGGCAGAGCCACAGTGGGGGCAAGTGGGGGCACTTGCCCCCTCAGCCTCCAACAAATTTTATGCAAAAAAATTATTATTTTAAGTTTTGCCCCCACAAAAAAAAATTAAAATTTTACTTTATTAAAATTTTGCCCCTATTAAAAATAATTTTTTTTCCTTATTAAAATCTTGCCCCCATTTAAAAAAATTTCTAGATCCGCCCCTGGTCGTCGTGGTTATTCATATTAATTACTAATTACATTAAGCCCTTTTATGTTATGAACTTTTTGATTATGATTAACATGAGAGAAACATAGGCAGTGCCTTAAAAAAAATTAGATGCAGAGTATGCATATGTTTGCCTTATCTGTTAATTCAGCGATCCTTTAAGTGACTCAAGTTATGTCTATACTCTATACAATGCATGACTCCATATTTAGGCTTGTGAATTGGATCCTCTTTACTGCAACCTTATATGTGAATCTTCATAACTGTTTCAACCACTTGACAAGGAAATATGAAATCTATTGTTAGTTTTGGTTCACAAGTGAAATCAAGTTCGTCACCATGGTTTTGGGTCCTACGAGTAAACAAACATCAAGTGCAATAATTCTAAGTCATCAAAGGTGGCTTCCAAAGTCTCCAACTTTGAACTTTGAATATCGCACTTTGCGGGATCCCTGTTGAACGCGGCAACGACTCACTGTCTATTGGCGTGACTAATCCCTCTCCTCCTCCTCCACCTTCCTTTGTCCTTCGAAAAGCTTCACTTTTCTTTCTCTCTGTAGGAAACAGTCAGATAACACGTCTTCCCCAACTTACACATCATTTTGACTTATAACTGGACCCAGTTTTTATCCCCAACCATCATCTCTTTGTCTGTTTCGTTACAAGTACTCCTCATCTTCTTCCATTGGCTCTCTTCCCTTCTCAAAGATGGCTGCTTCTTCTTTTATTCTTTTGTTCTTAGTCTCTTTCTTCCTATATTTTTCTCCTTCCATCTCCACAAATTCTGACGGTAAGCTAGTTCCATTCATCAAGTTTTGGTCTTTTGGCATCCAAGTTCTGCTCTCTCTCTCTTTTCGGTTCCATTTTTAATTGTTAAAGAGAAAATAAAAGAGAATGGAAAAAAAGATTGAAGTTTAGTGTTTGTGCCCTCATTTTTCAGATACCATCTTAGAATTTAAGTTGGATTTTGTTTTTTTGTTCAAGTCGGTGTTACTTTTCTTGGTTAGAAAACATGTGGTTGGTTGTGTTTTTAAGTCTCAATTTAGTTGTTTACTGTTTATGGTGCTACTTCTTCTTCTCATCACACCACTTGTGTGGGTACAGGAAATGCTTTGCATGCTCTGAGAAAAACGCTTTCTGATCCAACCAACGTGTTGCAGAGCTGGGACCCATCCCTGGTCAATCCCTGCACCTGGTTCCATGTCACCTGTGATGCTAAAAATCGTGTGATTCGTTTGTAAGTAACTCTTGTTTCTTTGTTTCATTGTTTGTTCAATTCTCTTTTTTAGTGACTCTCTCTCTCTCTAACTTTAACTTGGTATCTCGATCTAATTATGGATGTCCTGTCATTTTGACTGGCTGATTTGCAGGGATTTGGGGAACTCTAATGTTTCTGGGACTTTGGCGCCAGAGCTTGGCCAGCTCAAGCATCTTAAATACTTGTATGTTCTTTGCTCTTTTAACTTTTTTTTTCCTAAATTCTGGTCGTAGCAACCAATTATTCTATGCTTATTTTGTGTGGAAGAAGACGTTAATAGATACAGCTTTAGTTTTGAACTTATGCTCTGTTTCTGTTTTGAGCTTTTGGGGAAGTAAACTGGAAATCAGTATTCAGGACTCACTTTAGTGACAATCTTGAAATCAGTTCTTCAGAGAGTCAAGTTCCATATTGACACACCCTGATTGAACTGTCCTAGGCCTTCATTTACATATCAAAATTTCAATATGAATTAGTTCTTTACCTTTGACATAGGGATGTAAACTGGTCCATGTGTTTCAATATGATTCTTCAAGTAATTGGGTCGCGAATACCTTGAATGGTCTGCAGGGAGCTTTATAAGAATGACATAAGCGGGAAAATTCCTAAGGAGTTGGGCAATTTGAAGAACCTGGTTAGCTTGGATTTGTATGGCAACAAATTCGAAGGAGAGATACCTAAATCTTTTGCCAAATTGAAATCACTAAGATTCCTGTAAGTTACTTAAGTTATGATTTGCTAAAATAGGTTAGCACATCTAAACTCACATTGCATGGAGTTCTTACTTTTGTTCGGTTGAATCGATTAAACAGTCGGTTGAACAACAACAAGCTGACAGGATCAATTCCGAGGGAGCTAGCCACTCTCAGCAACCTAAAAGTTTTGTGAGTATAGATAAAGGGAAAAGTTTCAAACTTCTGCTTTGATTACTTGTTTCTCCAGAATTCTTATATTTGGGAAATTTTTGTTTGCAGTGATGTATCGAACAATGATCTCTGTGGAACAATTCCAGTTGATGGTCCTTTCGCCACTTTTCCAATGGAGAGGTATGATTCTGCTATCAATTGATAATGATGTTCTCCATATAGTGAAAGTAACACGGTGTCATTCTCTGCATGTTATTGGACTACTCCATTAATGGATATGTGAAAAGTGTGTAACTATAAGTAGAGGTTTTGTAATGGTTACAAGAAACAGTTGTAATACAAATCTGAACTGAACCTGTTCCTGGAAAAGCATGTAGAACTAGGCAATAGTCCACATTGACTTCCTGCATTCCTGTGTAGATTTTAAGCTTTCCTGCAACTACAGTCAAAAAGTTGTATGTAATACAGATAGAGATAGCCGTTTGAATGATGAGAGTAAGTTGTAGTAGTAGATATGTCCAACTTCTAGGCCTCGTATCTTATCAAATGGTTGTGGTGTTTTTTCAGTTTTGTAAACAACAGGCTCAATGGACCGGAGCTGAAGGGACTTGTACCATATGACTTCGGATGCTGAAGATAAACTCAGAAATCTGAATTACTCGAAAAAGATGGATCCATCAATCTCCCATTAGAGACATATATGCGATACGCCTAACTCTAATTAGGCTACTTAACAATGGCTTGCCAAGAATACGGAGTCCATTGGGTATAATTACATGTATAACTTGTGCTTGCAAGCAAATAAGAGGGATGAGGAACCTCTGCAATCTTACGGTTGCTTTGTTCAGATAAATTATGTTATTGGATATGGCAAATGGAATATGCTGTTCATAAACAAAGCTTGAATTCAGATAAAAATGGACTCAGGGTAATTAATAAGATTCCCTAGATTTCTACCTTGTTGATCAAATCGGTGGATATACCATACAAATGAAGCTATTCTTCTTCTTTGCCATACAAGAGCAGAAAGTAGGCACACCACTTTCCATTAGACATTGGGCTATACCATACAAATGAAGCTATTCTTCTTCTTTGCCATACATGAGCAGAAAGTAGGCACACCACTTTCCATTAGACATTGGGTAGACATTTCCCTTTTACAAGAACACATGGGACTCCAAAACTTTGTGAATTCATTTACATTTTATAAAGAGGTTATATCCGTTATTTGAACCTGTGATCAAAGAAGTAATCTTACGGATTACTCCAAAGTTCGCATTCAGTTAGTTTAATATAATATCGTTTTAAAAAAATTGTGTTATTGAACTTTTAAAATTGATTTCAACCCAAAATTTATTTTAATATATTAACTTTAAACATGATAAAAATAAAAGTAAAATGAATCCATAATATTTAATTTCTTAAAATTATTTATAATAAAATATGGTAACTTTAATGCCTTGCATAAAAATGCCAACGTATGAAAACGAGCAGCTGTAATTAAAAGATGAAACGTGTAGGAGTTTGCGGTGACGTGGCCCCGAGTTAATGGAAGTGTTACACTTGTCAACAAACTGATGGTCTACCAATACTCCTGGAGAAGTCTTCAGTTACATGTCATGTAAAGCAACCAAACCTCCAAATTTGAAAAACCCCACCAAACCCCTATTTCCAGCACACCCCATTTCTAGAGAGCTGGAGACAGAAAAACGCAGAGCCGAAAATGAACGCTTTCTTGTTCAGAAAATCTGCCGTTTTACGGCAAATGGTAACCCATATCACCGCCCCGACAACGATACGGTCCACCATTGGACATCAAGTATCCAAGACACCAACGCAGTACAGAGGTTACTATGGGTTTCCTAATTTTTTCAGGAACATAAAGGAGTGTAACGGCCTCTCTCGGCCTTCTATTTTTACCTCCACTTTCTCTTCGTCTTCTTCTTCCTCTTCTTCCACGGCGACGGCGTCCGTTTCTAAAGTGGGGTTGGTTGCTTGGTACTTGGGTTTGGTTAAGTCGCGGCCTATTCTCACGAAAAGTATCACTTCTTCGATTATTTACGTTGCCGCCGACTTGTCTTCTCAGGTGAGTAGCTAAGCCAACAGATTCCGCAAAATGCATTTCTGGGTCTTTGTGTTTCCAAATGATTTCCCCTAAAATAGGCGTCACGTATCAAATTTGTTTTCCTGAGAAATTTGATTTTGGCGTGTTGAGAAATTTTGTGAAATGAGATCAGTCAAAGGTTTGTTGGTATTTCAAATTGGAATGTTTTAGGTGATCTGTTGGTATTATATTTACATTTCAAACAACACAAACACAAGTTTGATTCTTCTATGACATGTGTTGATTATCTCACTTTCGGTGTTGAGGACTGTCTTTGCAATTTTTTTCCTTGTTTCTAAAGATGTCCTTTCAAAATTTTTGTTTGGTTCGACTTGAGCATTCTGTGTTAGAATGAGTTGCAGCGAAAATCTTATATCAGAGTTCTTGGTCCTTCCGGTTGTAATTGATCTGCTGTTGAGATAGACATTATATAGATATGCTTTCTTATTCCTTTGAATTCAATATTGAAATTTGTAAGATATTAACTGGTCAAAGTTCCAGTATTGAAGAATTGTTGCCCAAAGGTTTATCCTCGTCTGAGATAAGTTGTTGGCCAAAGGTTGAATTCTTTTGTTCATTTTTCTATTTTTCTCCTCTGGGTTAGTTGTCATTGCAATTTCACAGTAACTATTTCAGATTTCTCGATGTCTTTGAAAGATGCATGCATATTGCATCGAGCTATGCTTTGTATGTAAAGCAAGCAGAACCACCCTGGAACATATTGTCTTTTTATGAAATTATACTGAACTCAAGTACTTGTACCCTCCCCACTCCCTTTGTAGATTTTCTGATAAGACGCAAGTACTGATATAAATATGTGATATCACCTCTTAATCTGTCTTGTGCCACTTAAGTTATGTTAGATCTTTATCTTGTTTTCTGCTTTTAATGCTAAAACTTCAGATAGTTGTGTGATTTTATAGGCTGCTATTGATGTTGAGGCATATGCATAAATACGTGTTCTCCAGAGGTTGGGAGTGATTTTGTGCTAATTATAACATACGGAAGTTTCATATGTGCATTCTTTTTTCAGATGATTGTACTTCCAGTTTCAGAACCATATGATTTGGTGAGAACAGCACGGATGGGTGGATATGGGCTCATAGTTCTGGGACCAGCGTTACATTTCTGGTTCAATTTTGTGTCAAAGATCCTTCCGCAGAAAGATTTGATCACTACATTCAAGAAAATGGCAATGGGACAGACTATCTTTGGCCCTGCCATGACTGTTTTATTTTTCTCCTTAAATTCCTTTCTTCAGGGTAAGCTAAAATTTCCTTTCAAATTGAGAATTTTTGTCCTAAATTTCCAATGTAATCTGCAGTGCAGCATTATTGGAAAACCAATATGGTGCATTTTGGCATAATTGCTTGAAACAAACCAGAGAAACTTGAAGATAAGCAGACAAAGTTCTGTAAAACTTTCCAAGATTATGCTTAATTGGTTCTTCTGTAAATAAATTAAATTGAAACTGACTTGGGCACGACAATAGAATAATCATCTCCATGACTGATCTTCCAAACTTTCCAATCACTACTTTCCCAGCTTCCCACTGTATATGGTATGTAAGTGTGACATTTCTTAGGTTAACAGGTAGGTTGGATAAAGTTTCCTTTGAAAAATGTGAGCTTGGTTATCGTAAGTTTCAAGGATTGGAAGTCTAACTAGAATTCTTTTAGGTAGTGGCTTGCAATTTTCTGGAAATTTATCTGGTATCTTCCTATAGATTAAGAAAAATACTCCAATTATTTATGGCCGTCCTGAAACTGCAGCAATTCTATATGCTGCTTACAACAACCATCATGCTATTGCTGCTTTTACATATTCCTGCTTTGCCTAATTTAGGTGAAAATGGTGCTGAGATTGTCGGCCGCTTGAAACGAGATTTACTTCCTACAATGTTGAATGGTGTGATGTACTGGCCTGTTTGTGATTTTATCACTTTCAGATTTTTCCCTGTCCATTTACAGGTATATGAATGTTCTCTTATGTTTTTACAATGTTCTCTACCCTAAATTTGAGATGACCTAATTTTTATGCTTGTCTGTGTTTCCTTCACTTTACCTTTGACAGCCATTGGTGAGCAATTCGTTTTCATATATATGGACCATCTACATGACCTATATGGCCAGCCTAGAGAAAGTAGGCGCCACCAGCTAATTTGGTCGATGCTTGCCGGAATCTTTCACGCCATTACGTGTTTTACTTCTCGCTACGCAAACTCTACATTAACTGCTATATGAGAAATCATTTTGTTCTCCTTGATATCACCATAGTTACATGTTCCATATTTCTCTGATGTAATTCATAGGCTATGTTTACTCAACGATGTTCTTAGATAGTTTTCTGGACCTTCTTAAGTGGAGGAAGTTACATTCTTTTTTGTAATTGTGAACTACTCAAATGGTATTCTTCGTTCATGTCCATGGTGTTTCTGCCAAATTTGCCATATGAATTCTGTTTGTAACATTAACCTATAAAAATACATATTTATATATTAAATTAACAGTACTGTTTGTTGAAGAATTGATAAATTTAACCGAAAGCAATCAAGTAAACCTTGTATAGATTATTCTTCAACTGAATTGTTGGCATGTCCCAAAAAAGACATGACCTTTCTCAGTCCCTGCAATATGTTTCTCTCCTTAAGCTCAACTATAATAAATGAATTATTTTTGGAACTCAACTAACATAATGAATTTTGAGTTTAGTAAATATTTTTAAAAGGTTTCAAATTTAAATTTCTTGCGTTTATTCTCATTATACATAAAAGAACCATTTTAAAATGATCCATTTTTCTGTGAAGGGGCTATATTAGAATGGTACATTACTCATTACCAAGTTTGGCAGTAATAGATGAAGATTTTCATCTGAGGCTTATTGCCACCACCAACAGATGCTAATCTGTAGAATGCAAAACAACGTAGTCGAATAGCACATCTATAAGAATATGATCCATGAATTGAGCAACGACCAACAATTGCAGAAATGTAAATTGTCCTGTAGGAGTTAAAAAAACTGTATATTATTGATGATTCAGGGTACAGGGATGGGAAACCCTACTGAGGTTGGAGAGGAAGGGAGGCTGAGAAACTATAACTCAAAAAGGGTAAAAAGGACCAAAGAGAAGATATATAGATTAAAAATGGTGTTAACTCTTTTTTGGAACAATGGTACCCTAATACTATCTAATTTTACACTTATGAACATTGTTTTTCTGTGGCAAGTATCACAGAAGGTAAGTCTAGGCAATATGTTTGCCTTTATCTGAAGAGAGCTGATAGATGTAAAGGTGGCCCGTCTTCTTGTTTCTACAGGATAGTCACTTCAGCAGCACTCAGTGATGCTACGATACAGAGATGCAAGCAAAATTGAAGTAAAACGATTGATCCCATAGTCTGAATCACCAATCTGATAAAATTCTAACTGATACTAGATTCCACCAAAGTATAAATTCACTCCTCAGAAGCACGCAAGGAAATTTTCTCAAGTTGCGTTGGCCAGTCTTCTCCAAGCAATTGTGGATTTGATTGCACTGAAACAAGAAAATCCGTCATTGATGCATAGTGTAGCTCTTTTGC
Organism: Erythroxylum roigii; assembly: GCA_027576455.1. Lineage (NCBI taxonomy): Eukaryota > Viridiplantae > Streptophyta > Magnoliopsida > Malpighiales > Erythroxylaceae > Erythroxylum > Erythroxylum roigii. The sequence goes on along the minus strand of JANZXV010000211.1, from coordinate 30,988,307 downwards.
CCCTGGCATGTACTTCCCAGGAAACATTCCATTATTCAAACCTGTTGTTACAATACCATTTACCGATTTCAATTGCCGACTGTTATGGCTTATAGCAGCTAAACCCATACAAGGTTCAATCAACCTCTTCAAATATGCATCTAATGCATTATTTAACAGGTTAACACATTCAACTGACACATTGATACTCTCAGCCTCCAATGTCCTCTCTAACCGACTTCTCAATGACCTTGTATCAGGCAGCTCACCGTTGTTTAAACAAGTCTCCCTGAGGTAATTTTTACTTGCAGATAAATTTGAAAGAGTTTTACGAGCTCCACCCTTACTTATAGAAATTCCAAAGGGAGCAGTGACTGGGCTTCTACTCTGAACACCTGGGCTACTTGTCACCTGCTCAACCTCTTCACCCTCTTCCACAGAAGCAACTTCAACTGGAGGCCTACTACCAAGAGAAAGTAATTCTGTTGCACTTTGCTGCTCTTGCATCCTTGAGCTTGGTTCCTCGGACAAGATACTTTGGGGCTTTCCAAGTGGACCCAAAGGACTTGGGCGATCCCTGAACTTGCGATCCCAATTAACAGGAGATCTTCCTTTCCGAGGAGAAGAAGCAAAGGCATCCCCGTAAAGTGACTGAAGGCAATTTCTCTGGTATCCATTGACACTTTTACCATTAATGTTACATCCCTCCTTCTTAGCACCTTTTGATGGGGCGACTTTGGCAACGCAGGCATTCTTAAGAATTGACTTGATAAGATGATTATGAAGGGGAATATTCTCTCTACCAATAATCTTGACACAGACCTTGTCAAATTCAGACTTGGTAGTCTTGAAACTAAACAATCTTCTGAGCAGATCAAAGTACCTATCCGCTCTCTGAAGTCCAATCTTCTTGATCAGAACAGATTTGAGCTCCAAGGTATGAACTCGAGCATATGGTTGATTAGACACCATCTTTTCACAACGAGAAATGACCCAAATTCAACAAATCCAGCTCCCCATCATAATCTGGAACTTCCAATCATATACCAGATCATACTCATTCCAAAACCCAAAACCTAAAAAAACCCTAGTTCCCAAAATAGCGACTCCATCTGCATAAAAAACAAGAAAGATTATAGAAACAGACTAATAATGCTTACAGTTTCTGATTCTGGAAAAACAAGAACATGCTCAGTTCGGCAATTCAGCTGAAAAAAAAAGACAACTTTCTTCATCTACTACAACAATAATATCGAGCTACAAGCTAGATAAAAAATACAGAGAATAAAAAGAAACAACAAAACAAAGAGTTTCTATTTGAGCGTAGGGAAGCAGAAATCAAAATTCGAAAAGGGGAAGATCAGCGCAACCATTTGGAGAATTAATTGAAACCCATTTGAGATGAGATCGAAAATCCAAAACCCACTAAAATGAATTGAGATTAGAAGCAAGGTAGAGTTACATACGCACCAAAGAGGAACTAGGGTTTCCTTTCCTGTACGCTTTCCTGCTCAAATACGTATTGGGTTATTCTGGGTGATCGATGCTTTGTCTGTTATCTCTTTATTTTGGGGAGTTAATACTTTGTGGCTGATCAAAGTGCTACATTTACCTTAACATCAAACTGTGCTTAACGTTTAAGTGATTTTGATTCGTATTTATTAGAGGACGGTTGTTTCTGTTTTTTTTTTTAATTTATTGTCGTTTTTTAAGAGAAATAAATAAGTATTCTTTTGCAATTTTTTTGTTTATAAAAATAAAAAGAAGTTACAACGTTTTTATAAAAATTAGAAAACATCGTTTATATGAATTTTAACAACATATTTTCTTTTACAGAAAACCAACATATCCCTACTTTCTATCTCGAATAATAATAATAATAATAATAAAGTACAAAATTTATAATAATAA
>JANZXV010000211.1:30885726-30901342 GCA_027576455.1 Erythroxylum roigii | reverse complement strand
CGAATACCCTCCTGTGACCACCGAAAGATATCATACATCATTAATTTGATGTCACTAACATTATTGTTCACTGCTCTGATTTTAATGACATTAGTCTCAATATTAATTTATTTTGGTGTAACGTTAATAGCGAGTGTTACATTATCGAATGGTATGTAATTAAAAGGTTAATAAAGATGCTCATATTTTGATTTTTAAAAAAGAATTCATTAATTTTATTAAAAAGAGTTGTTAAACTCAAGATTGGACCTCTTAATTTTCTTCAAATTAGAGTTACATTTTAGTGAATAAAATTATAGATATTTTGAATTTTTCTTTTCAGATTTAACATTTTATGGGAACAACTTATAATATATATTTTTGGCTATATTCACTATAGTTCTTCTTTTCTCTATTTTTTCTATTTCATTACCTTCCTTTTATTTTGTTGATTTTCTACTAATCTATTTCTTTTATTTAATTTCCCACGAGTCCCCCAATTATTTTACATGTTAATCCTATTATTGAAATTCTAACTCATTCTCTTATTCACAAAATTAATTATATATTTAATATTATGTTATTCTATATAATAAGTAGTGACTATTAACAACTATCAATTATCGGTTAAAACGAGTTTTTCTCAATGATTAAAAAATTTAATCAACTGTAAAAATTTTGAACAGTTTATTGTTTCTATTCAGTTTTTAATTTTCCAGTTTGATTTACTTTAATATCTTTTGTTGTTAAAAATTGATCAATTTATTAATTACCCAACCAATTTTCGTAAATTAATAAGTTTTTATAAACTAAAATAAAGTAATTATTTCTCATTTAACAATCTCTTTTTTTCAATTAAACTTCAAATTCTTCTATAGATAAAGACAATATATTTCAATCATATTTTAAAATTTTATTTTTATTTAACCTTTAGCTGATTTTATGACGATTTAATACTAATTGAATATTTTAAGTCTTAGATATCTTGTCTTATCATTTTAACTTTTGATCCGGTTTTAAAATATTGATTTTTCTAAAGTGAGTTGCAAATGAGAGATGTCCTCTATCAAGTAAGAAAATCTAACATTTGGTGGTGGAGGAGACTAGAGAAGAGTGCAAGAAGTGCATATAATGCTTCAATGTTTCTTCCTCTTCTTCAAGACCCAATATCCATTTTGTCCTTCTGATTTCAAAAAATGGTTGAAAATGTATACTCGTTCTGTCATCTTACCATATGCCCCAGAGTTAAATGGATGAAAACAAACATGCGCACAGAAAGTGATGTTTGACCTAGATGTAGTGGATTTGCTTTTAGTTGATTTTCACAGTTTTCGTTTACATGAAAAGAAATGTGTTGGGTGTAAGCGACTAAAGATTCATACGTTCAAAGGATTGGAATGAATGTTCAACTTTTGCATTCTCAGTCTCTCACTACACAAATTGTTGTTTTCCTAATGAAAATTAAAATGAAACATTTGATGGATAATAATATAAGAATTTATTTTAAATATTTGATATTTTTAAAAAAGTTCTAAATTTTGCTAAAGTATTTTATTACCTTTTTTACTTATGAATATTTTTTTTCATTTCTTAACATATTGATCTTGTTTTCCATTTTTGTATTTCATAACTTTTGTTCCATCCTTAACCAAGGGCCCAACTTTAATTTGTTATGATACATATTTCTTTTAAATATTTGGACATATTATAAATAATATTAACTTTTATGAGAAATTGGTTTTGTTTTTTATTTCTTTGATAACTATTATTCAATATTAAAGGAAAAAAGTATATTTCTGTTATATTTTCACTGTCATGTTTTTACCTTATTTTTAATATAATATTTATATATCACAAAATAGTAAATTATGTCTTTTTGCATATAATTATGTTTTACATGATTGGTATTGATAATTTGAATAAAAATACTTTAAGAATAATCATATTTTTATGTATAGTTCTTTTACAAATATTTTTCATTTTTAAATTGAAAATTTATCATATGGTTTTTTAGTTAATAAATTTAAGTTAAAATATATTTTAATTTCAAAACATTACTCAATTTCCAACTAAAAGAATACAAAGTAGCGATTACATAACAAAAATTTCAATTTATTATAAATATATATCAGTGTTATCTCTTATGATTAACTTTGCTAATATGAGTAAGAGCAACATTTCATTTTAAAGATACAAGACCATGCTTCTTTACTGGCCTTACTTCGATAATTTGTTAAGGTATCTCCATAGACACCTTAACAATCTTCCTTTACCTTAAACTCTTCTTACACATTCCTTCTCTCATCTATCTACTCCTTCTTTGTCCCTCTTTCTTTCCTCCTTTCTCTCATTTACAAATCTCATTTTGCTTATTCCAACCACTCTATTCCCCTACCTTTTTAAGGGCATTTTAGTCCTTGTCTTATAGCTTTACCCTCTTGCCTTATTCTTTTTCTTACTTTAGTAGCTTTTCAAACAAATCATCCTTTTTGGCTAGCTTTTTCTATTTTGAGATAATGCCAGCCCTGGTGCAATGCTTTTTATTGAGGTTAATTCAGCTTTGACATTTCTACCCCTTCCTTCATCTTATCCATCTTCCTCCGCTAAGCTAAGAAAAGAAGCACAAAGGTCAGTAACAAGCCCTAGGAAGACTCTACCCTATGTCCAACACAGATGAATTAGAGAAAAGTAGTAAGGAATTCTTCAGAAAATTACCTACAATAATGCCCTCCCTGCAACAAAAAATGAGTAAAATCATAGCACCTGATATTGAAGTTATAAAAGAATGGGCAAAAGCTTGGAATACTATGATTTTTTGGCTTTTTCCTAGACCACAAACCTCCTTCCCAAGTAATCAATAAATAAGCACACACAATATGGGAAGGTAAAAGGTTGCAAGAAGTTATAATCTTAGAGGAAAATCAAATCTTATTTGAATTCCAAAGTGCTAAAGAAGCAAGGAATATAGTTGATTCAGTTTCAAACATATAATCAACCTGTGACTCTTCCTTTAAGTATAGAAGCCTGGTATCAAGTTAGATAGGGTCGCGTATGAAAATATACCACTATGGGCAACTATATATAATATTCCTTTAGAGAATTAGACTACCAAAGGGCTAAGATCACTAGCAAGTTGGATAGGAAGGCCCCTATGTATGGATGAAATAACAATAAAAAGGAGACACATTTGTTTTGCCCACATTTGCATTAGAGTGACAATAGATCAAGAGCCTATTGAAGCTATGCTAAACTTAAGACTCAGTGAAAAGGGGAAACTTGTTAAAGATGAGGTGTATATTTCATATAGCTAAAGACCCATCCTTAAGCATCAAGGTAAGCTTTGGAAGTTGACTAGTAGACTCTTTAATAGAGGGGATTATGAAGAGTTAATAAACCTAGACAACTTTACTAAGGAGGGGCCTGAACTATCCAAAACATTTGTTAATTCCCTTTCTAAACAAAACGAAGAAGAGGATAAAATGATACCAACTTATGAAAATCAAAAGAAGTCTACGAAAACAACCAACCCACCAATTCTCTCCTCTAAGGTGTACTTACTGACTATATAATAGAAAGTAGGTAAGGAAGATCCAGGAAAGGATGAGATAGAAAATGTTTCCATTTCTCCAGAACTATCCTCAAACATTTCCTTAGTAAAACTACGCCAAAAAGAAAGCAAGGATGACTCTGAAAGCACCAGCATGAAGTAAGGGAATTTTAATCAAGTAGAAGGAGGAAAATATGAAGAAAAAGTAAAGGTAAGGGCCCTACCACCTTAGCTTCTCCTTAATGTCCATTATAACATAGAATACCAGAGGCATAAATTTCCCTAATAAGCTAGTGGTAGTTAGAGAATTTTCTAAGGAAAATAAACCTATTTTGTTAGGATTACTAGAAATTAAACTGAAGTAGGAAAATTTAGATCAGTTAAGTATTTTGGGTAGCTTTTGAACTCTTTTTTCTAACCACCAAAACCACCAACTTGGTCACATTATTGTAGTTTATGACCTTGAAAAAAATGATCTATGTAAAGTATAAAGGAAAATTTGATATGATGTTTGAACAGGCATGCGGTCAAATCCCCAAGCTCCTCGATCCTCTCGAAGCACTCTCTGCCTAAATTGAATATTGTCGAGACTTTAAACTATCCAAACGTAAAGATTCATTTAGTTGATTCAAATTACCAGATAATGCATATTCAAGTGACAACATTCTAGTGTAATGATAGTATATATGTAACCTTCGTTTATACCTCAAATTTTATTTTCCAAAGGAAAATATTATGGGAGAAACTTAGTAGCATACATGATACTATGCAAAGACTATGCTTGCTAATAGGTAATTTTAATAGTATGCTTTAAAGTGATGAGATAGAGGGTAAAACTGATTAAATATTGTATAACTCAAACTTTAAGGATTGTGTACAAAGCTCGGGTATAGCAGACCTAATGATGGAAGGATGATTTTATACTTAGAGTAATAAAACAAATCAAAGAACATTGCTCAAGAAAAAATTGGCCAAGCACTAATACATAAGGACTAGATGGACGAATTTCCTACCAGCACGTTGTCTTTGAAGCCCTAGGAATTTCATAATATAGCCTAGTAATAATCAAGCTATGGATAACATCAATATCAAGAAGTTTTCTTTCAGATTCAACAACTTCCTAATGGATGAAAAGGGCTTTACTAAAGCAATAGTCAAGTGTGTGCAGGAGGAGATTAGAGGAGTAAAATGTTTATAAGTGCCAATAAATTGACTCTTTTCAAGAAAGAAATGAAGAATCTTAATGAAATCAAACAAAGCCAATCTAGGGGGAACATTGAAGATGCTAAGACAAGAATGATCCAAGCCTAAACCCTTTTAAACTAACTCCCTTATGATCCTTTTCTAAAAGAAGTTGAGGAGGTGGCACTAAGGAGATTTAGATCTTGAGAGATTTAAAGTTCTATATTGAGACAAATGGCTCGTATTAACTAGTATCAAAATGGTGATAAGAATAATTTTTTTTATAGATATGTCAAAGATAGGAAAATAACAAACATAATTTCCCCCCTTACCAAAGTTGATATTACTATGATAACTATGCAACACGATCTCAAGGAAGAAGCCTTTAATTATTTTAGTAGACTAGTTGGGACACAAACTTATAGTAGATCCTCCCTCCCTATTCTTAGGCCTTTTATAATTAAAACTATTAGTGAAGAGATGAAAAGCTCCTTATGTCGTTTTGTATCTACTTGGGAGATTGAAAAGATCATCTTTGAATCAGATCTACACAAGGCCCCTAGCCTAGATGGTTTTAATGGGTTTTTCTTTCACAAAGCTCGACTAATGATTAGACGTATGGTAATTGATGCAATTCAGAATTTCTTCACCAATGGAAGGATGCCTAAAGATTTCAATAAAAACACACTTTTATTTGGCTCCTAAGAAGCAAGATCTGAGCTTTTTAACTCATTATAGGCCAATTTCTTATTATAACTTCATCTACAAAGCTATTTCTAAGATACTGACCAATAGATTGAAACGAGCCCTTCACTTTCTTATCAAAGACTCACAAGAGGCTTTCCTAAAGGTGAGTTATAAGAGACAATATGTTGTTAGCGCAGGAACTATGTAAGGACTATGCAAGGAGAAGAGCACCTAAAAATTGTGCTTTGAAAATAGATTTAAATAAGGCATTTGGCACCATAAGCTAGTATTTCATCATATAGTTACTCCAATTTTTTAAGTTTCCATATCAATAATGCACCTAGATCAAGGAGTACATCACCACCACTTTTTTCAGTATCCTATTTAATAAAAAACATGCTAAACTTCTTAAGGGTAACAAAGGATTGAGGTTGGGTGATTCCTTTTCCCCATATCTCTTTGTCTTCTATATGGAAGCTTTCGCAAGATTATTAAGTTTTAGCATCTCCATAAGTCCATGTTTTGAATTTCATAGTAAATGTAAGGAAATATGACGTACTAACTTATTTTTTGTTGATGATCTCCTAGTTTTTTACATGGCTAATTATAGGTCCATTTACACCATCATCTCTTACTCGTAGATTTTCAAAAAGCTCTCAGGCCTTAAGGTGAACCACAAAAAAAAAAAAAAAAAAAAAAAAAAAAAAACCAACTAATTCTTTCATTAAGTTAATGGGAGAAGTTGACTGGCTTTCAAAGGTATCAAGCTTCCGAGTTATACAACCTTCATTCACTTATTTGGGACTGCCAGTCTCTATAAGAAAACTAAGGTACAAGGAGTGCCTCTTTTTGGTAGAGAAGTGCAAAAAAGGCTTAGCCACTAGACCAATAAAGACTTATCTTATGCAAGAAAATTCCTATTGATAAAAGTTATTGTAAATCCCCTTCACATATATTCTACAACCCACATAGCACTCACAAAATGGGTTGTCGAAACATTTGAAAGAACCATGAGAGCTTTCCTTTAGAGAGGAAGAAAGTAAAGTAAGGCAATGGACATGATAAAATAGGATAAATTTTGTAAGCCTAAAGATGAGGGTGAGTTGAGTATCACCAAAATAAGCCTAACAAATAAAGGTCTGGGCTAAAACTCAGGACAGTTTTAATAGTAGGAGGCGGAAAGCTTATTAATAGAAATTAGATAATGAAGTTGGGAGCTACTTACTTTTAGAAGTCTTAGTAGCTGAGAAATCCTAGCTTCCATGAAGCGTCCTTTACTCCTAAACCATTGGGCATCCCTTGATTGGAGATTCATACGCAAAACTAGCCGTTGCACTTAAAGTAAACAACCACCCTCTTAATTGCCATGTCGGCCCCTTTCAAGCACTTTAATGAAGTAAATTGTACTCCCTCTGATTCATAATAAGTGTCGTTTTAGATACATTTTAATTATTCAAAGTAAGTGTCATTCTTGACTTTGCATGCATGTTTATAATTTTACTTCCAAAATTACCCTTTAATTTCTCTCACATCTTAATTACACAGATTATATTTTCAAGGCACTTTAACATGTAATTAATAAGAATATATCAGACATTTTATTAACTTTCTTAATAAGTATGCATTCCTCTAAAACGATACTTATTTTGAATAGGAGGAAGTATTTGTTTTTATTAACAGTGTAATTTCAAAAATTTCTAAGAAGCAATAAGTGATTCAATTAAATTTAAATAAATAAAAAATTAATATGTTAGGAATAATTTTTTTCAGAAAACATCATAACTATTAACATATTTGTAATTTCAACAAAATATTAATTTATGATTTGAATAGGACCACAAAATTATACAAGGATCGTTGTATAATAGAAATTATAGTTTATAGAGATTTTACTATAGGGTTTGTCAGCAAAGTAAATGTTCAAAATCTACTAAAGATCAACCCATTGGAAGAAACTTGAAAGTCAAGTAGGCTAGATCTATAAATATGGTTAATTAATGAGCTTAGTCAAGTCATTTAATGCAGAAATCAAGCTCATCTGGACGGGGGTTGATGATAATAATGGCTGTTTTTTGGCGGGAACATTAAAACAAGACAAGACAAATTCCACAGATTATTAATTAGCTCACCTTGTGGCTTAGTTTATGACACTCATTGACACATAATATTCTTCTATTTCTTCAATGAGAACAAATCTCGATACATCTGCATTTTTCCAAGCAATCCTGAATTCTTCCGAGTTCAACTTACTCCCGTTGATGTTCAGGGCAAAATTTGTGCTAAGTTGTAGTTGCAAGCAGAGGCATTAAGTGTCCTGATGGAATGTGAAACATACAATCCAGAAAAATCAATAATGTTACTTGTCTCATCGTCCTGAGTCCATGATAGAGATCTGTAAGAATCGATGATGAAATATATTGAAGATTCTCAGGTATCTGTAAAACAAGACATCTTGGAAGTGAAACGGGCACATTATGCGTAGACTAGTATCATGCAACCGCTACAGAAAATGAGAACTTGTATATAGGTGTCTGTTTCCGGGTAAGTTATGATTCATGTTCCTACCATTTTTTAACTAGCCATCCTTAAACGAACTCATCTTTCCTTCTGTTGGAGACAAGTCTTGTTATTGTATTATTATCATATTTGGCAAGAACATAACATCCCACGTCTTTCCATTGCCAGATGTGATTCTCATTGCCAATTCTACCTAACCAAATCTCACATTCTCTCTGGACTATCCAAAACAATTATTGATCCTTTTTCTTTGGAATGTAACTAATTAAAAAGCACAGTTACGTTAGGTTCTAATGTTGTCCTAACAATTTCATAATCATTGTCCTCGTGCCCATTAGTTGAGTTGAAGGAGTTTCGAGGCCAGCCAAGTTGTTTAACTGCAATTATATTTTAAGTTGCATAATTGCTTAAACCAGACCCTCAAGATGAGCTGTAGTGGCCCCATTAGGGGCTTGTCCTTACATGTTACAAAGAACTCAGAACGAAGTCAATGCTTTTCTCGACATTCTTCGATGCTGTTGAGTATAAATATGTCTCTCAGCTCATGATTCTTTTGAACCATCGAGCTTTTTAAGGGTAAAGGTATTATCAGAGAGAAAAACATAGAGAACCTATCAAAAATGGAGCCCATTGAAGCCATTACAGGAGAGTGGAGTTGTCTTAGTGGAATGTACACAACCGAGGAGGCTGATTTCCTTGCAGAATTGCTTGGTAATTCCCCTCTTCCCAGCCAGCTTGATAAAAGTTCAAGATTAGACTTTCCATCCGCTTTTTGGTCTGTTCACGAATCGACGACGAATATCAAAGGAGTGACTGAAGATACACTTTATTCGTCGGACGTGGATAACAATTCGTACCAATTTTCACAAGGGAATAGTAGTTATAGTGGTGCTAGTAATATTCTGTTTCCCACATCAAATGAAGAAAGCTGCTACTTGAGCAATTCCCACCAAATTCTGGCTGATAACAACTCCTCCATCTCAATGGATTTCTTCATGGAGGATGTTAGGCACGGTACCTCATATCTCATAGAAGGCAATGACTGCTTGATCCAAAAGATGGCCAATGGCAATGTGAAGGAGATGAACCGGCTTGACGCTGCTCTTCAAGATCACAATTCGGAGCCGAAAAGGCCCTTAGATTTGCCTGCACCAGAACCATCTGCCAAAGATAAGGGCCATAGCCCTTCTGAAAATTCTAAGAAAAGACCACGGAGTAATGTAAACGTGAGTACGGCTAACCTGTGCATTTTTCTTCATGCTCTATTCCTGCTTGAGGCTAAACTTTCAAATGAAGTGGTTTAGGAACAATTTTTGATCGATATCTCAACAATGTAGGCTCAAAAGACCAAGAGGAACCTGCGATCAAAGAATACCCAAAGAACCTCAAGCAGAAACAATGACGAGGAGAACAATGTTGGAATAAATGGGCCAGCCACTAGCAGTTGCTGCTCTGATGATGACTCAACTGCCTCTCAGGATCTCAGTGGAGGAGCACCTTCCAGCTTGAGCTCCAAAGGAAATGCTGCTGTAAACTTGAATGGCAAGACAAGAGCAAGTAGAGGGGCAGCAACTGATCCTCAGAGTCTCTACGCACGGGTAACTTCCTTTTACAATTCCACGGAACGACAATTGTTAAGCAGTTAACTTGATTTTGCTTAACCAATCTGTATGACAATTTCTCATCTACCATTTCCTTGGTTGCTTCAGAAAAGAAGAGAAAGAATAAATGAAAGGCTGAAAGTTCTCCAAAGTCTGGTCCCTAATGGAACAAAGGTAGGCCATATATAACATCTATAAGACAATGAGCTTTACATCTCATCAATCTGTAATTTCTGAAACTCATTTGCAAAATTCTGAAGATCGGTTCATGGTATGCCAGGTTGATATCAGCACAATGCTTGAAGAAGCCGTCCAGTACGTGAAGTTTCTGCAACTTCAAATTAAGGTGAGAGCACGAATCCGTATTCCGTTGGAAAATATTCAATTGCCGCAATTGTTCTATATATTTAAATAGATGAAAAAAAGAAGAAGAAGAAGCCTGATTCAAGAATTTCTTGTTTTCCTTTTCTTGTCTTGTTTGTCTTGTGTAGCTGCTAAGCTCAGATGATCTATGGATGTATGCTCCCCTGGCTTACAATGGAATGAATATCGGACTCGATCTGCAGCTGACGACACCAATGGGATAGTAACAATGAAAGTGACCATTCATATCTGTGATCTCAATAATTCTTTATGTACATTAATATGTCAAAGTGAAGTCATTGCCTTTCTGCAATGGTTTATTTTGTGTTAGTGTAGAGTTGCTCTTATGAATTTCGGAAGGAGTACCCATTGCTGGAAATCTTCTGATTCATTCATATTGCCAACCAACCGGATATAGTGTGACTACTGGCACAAAGCTTACTGATCTTGACATGGGTTCATGTTCCAGTCAATTTTGTTGGTTGTAATTATAATCTTTTACAAATGATATGTTTCTGATGAACCAAACTACCTACTTTTGCTCTAATTATATTATTTTGATTCTGATGCCTCTGTATGGCTGAGGTATAAAATATTACAATAATTTATCCTATTTTATATATTAAAAATAAAAATGGAAAAAATGAGCATCCCAATTTCCATGATCAAAATTGAACCAATGTTTTGACGTAGCCATACTTTTCCTTACAAATGAAAAATTTTAATGTAACTCAAATACTTATTCATAATAACTCCTATAGATAAGTCCATTAACTTTTTTCCCAAATTTCTAAAGATAAGTTCTTAATAGAAATAAGTCCTTAACAAATACTTATAAATTAACATATTAAAACTTATTAAAAAATCCAACATATTGTTGTGATAATTATGAAAGATTGAAATATCTTTGCATAAAACTTTCATAATTATCATAACAATCCAGTAACTTGATTATAATTCAGTCAGTTTTCTCTGCTCTCTCTAGCTACTATTCAAGTAAGTCTCCTCCAAATTATCGTTTTAGGTAACTCTACTTTGGCGGAGTTTGTCTTGCTTAAATGAGGATTGGTCCTGTTACCAAATGGAGAAAGTTCTGGGTAAGGAGTCTTTGACGTTGGAGCTTTCTTCAATCTCTGATGCATTGATTGGGAGCCAAAATGTGTTGTGCCTTAAGGACAACCTATGAGAATAAGTCCCTCTAGTAACACCAAATGAGTTCCCTCCACTGAGTCCTTCTAACTAGAAAGTCTCTTTAGCTGGCGAGTCCTCCAAGTTTGGATACTCTTTGGCTTTAAAATCCTGGAAAAATATGGTCGAAACTGAGTCAACTAAGGAAAGACTCAAATACTATCAAAATACTATACAATAAGGAGTTCTAACCTCACCTATGGAAATATTGCAAGATAGGGAAATAACTTGATCCGACTCAATAGTAGGGTACTTCCTAAAAAAACGTGTAACTTTCCTTCAAGTATAATATTGGGCTAGCTCAAAATGGAGTAAGATGGGTATAAAGAAAACTCTATAGTGCGAAGAGCATATCTTCGTACTCAAGTTCTTCAAAGATGCTGACCTACTGAACATTTTTTAATTGGGTCCTTGGCACTTTGCTGGCTAGCCTCTTCTCTTACAAAAATGGAAGCTTGGAACGTACCTTGATACGTGTGGTGTTAAAACTAGTGCTCTGGGAAAGTCAATTTTTCTTGACTCTCTCATTGCTAGGATTGAGAGGATTGGCTATGCTAGAATTTGTGCTGAAATGAATAGAGAGAGAACTTTTTAAAGCCCTTCTTAATATGAAGCTGGTTGTGGATGGGAAACTTATAAGGATTGAGGTAGATCTATCTTACAATTGGAAACCAACTAACCACCTTAAGGTGTGAAAACCAACTGGAAAGATATTTAAAACTAGTTTGTATAATGAACTATTGGGACTACTAAAAGATGAAGTCCCTACTCAAAAGAAGTAATTGAATTGGTTCCTCCCAAAAATAAGCTAGGGGTTGAGAATCCTACTCTAAATACCCCTGTTAGCCAAGATCTCTAGGTTCAAGGAATCGTTGATTTTAGGTCGGGAAGTGAATATGGTGGATGGTTTAGAGGATCGACCTAAAGAGCAACCACTACAATAACAGTTAGACTCAACTAGTTTCAAGGGCAGGAATGGTTTCACTAAAATCACCTTTATATCCTCAAGAAAGAAGTCTAAAAGGAAGGTAGGTAAAACCTGGTTGGGGAGAGCCTAATTATCCAATTAACATTCGTGAAGACTTAATACCTCCCTTAAAATGCAAGTTGTAAAAGACCTTATTCTAAAGAAAAAGCCTTTTGTAATAGGTCTTTTGGTGACAAAAATAAAGTTTGAGAAGAGTGCAAGAGAGCATAAGAGAACTATTACCAAGATCCTCTTGTTCCAAGTCTTAGAACTCTTGAATCCCTAGCTTTTGGCAAATATACTCAAGCTTTACAATAACATAACTCCTTTCTCAAAAGGAGGGCCATAGACAATTGGCTCTATGGGGGGATGAGAACTGTAAGTTCTTTTACTATTCTATTCTGGCTAGAATAAATAAGAATAGAATCTCTGCTCTACTAAACTGAAATGCTCAGATATGCAGTAATCATGCTAAAATTGAGGCTATAACTTACAACTACTATAGGGACTTTTTGGGTCAACCTGCTCCCTCTTACTCCAAAGTGATGAGTCTGATCTCGTTTCTACATTCCTCTCTAGATTAGACTACAAAGGACAAACTATGCATGCTTGTATCTTACTAAGATATTAAGGAGGTCCTTTTTAGCCTTAATCCTAATAAATCCCTTGGGCTAGATGGTTTTAGTACTTATTTTTTTCAAACAAACTTGGAATTTGACAGGTGACCTAATGGCTGATACGGTTCAAGAATTTTTCTCTCTACCAAGAACATGCTCAGAGAGCTTAGTTGTACCCATATATGTCTAGTTTCTACGATGAGAAACCTTAGCAACATGGTTAGTTTTCGCCCTATCTCCTGTTGTAACACAATTTATAATATTATGTCAAAATTGTTGGCTAAAAGATTAAAGAAAGCCTTACAGTCCATAATTAGTCTTAGTCAATGAGCATTTATATGGGGTAGAGTTATAATTGACAACATCTTGCTAGTCGAAGTACTATTCAAGGACTGTGACTCTAAAGCTTCCATTCAAAGATGTGCCTTGAAGATTGATTTTGCTACAACTTTTGACTTCCTAAATTGGATTTTCATATTTAAAGGTTTGCTAGCTTTTGGATTTCATATAGACTTTGTAGATTGGATACATGCTTGTGTAACTACTATATCTTTTAGGGTGTTAGTTAATGGATCACCTTCAAAGCCCTTTTGGGAAGCTAGGGGATCAAGGAAAGGGCATCCTTTACCCCCTTATTTACCTTTGCTACCGAGATTTTCATCAGGATGATTAATTCGAAGATTGATGGCTTGAGATCATTCAAGTATCACCATAATTGTAAGGAACTCCACGTCATCAATCTTGTTTTTGTGGATGACTTAATATTATTCTGTGTGGCTAATTAAGGGTCTATTAAACTTCTAACTAGAATAGTGGGTCAATTCTTTACTCCATCTGGACTTAAGGTGAATGCAAAGAAGAGTAAAATCTACATCTCCTTTAATGTGCCAAAAACTTTATCCTTTACCTCTATATCTAGCTTACAACTGCATATTGCTCCTTTCAAGTATCTAAGAGTACCTGTAACCATAAAGAAACCTAAGTTTGTTAACTATATACCCCCTTTTGCATATGTTAAAGTGAGAATTTTCTCTTAGCAGAACATAGTTCTCTCTAATACAGACAAGATGGAATTCATTTTCTCTATTATAAGGAATTTTCATATTCATTAGATCTCTCACTTGGTCCTTCCTAAAAAGTTGATTAAAGAAGTGGATAAGTTGATATTACCTCTGGACAGGGAAACTTGATGGCTCAAGGAAAGCCAAAGTGAATGGAAGGATGTGTGTATATCAAATAAGAAAAGGGGAGTACGGCCTGTCTATTTAGACTATGAATTCGGTCCTACTAGCCAACAAGATTTAGAGGTTATTTAATGATAGAGAGAGGCCATAAGGTCCAAATGGATGCATATGTACTATCTCTTTAATACAAGTTTTTGGAATCTAAAAATTGGCAAGGAACACTCATAATGTTTAATCCAAATACTAAGGTTGAGATAAAGATTGAGATATTCTCTTAAAACCAGCATTGGTTTAGTTTTAGTGGGACAACTAGAGTGATTTGGGTCTGCCATACCTCAGGAATGAACTAAAGTCCTCAGATTAGTGATTCCATTGAATTATAAGGTAAATGTAGTTATCAGGGAAAATAGGTGGACCTGCAACCTGAGAGGATTTGTTATCCTATTGAATAATCTGCCTGATTACAACCTTGACCAATCTGTGAAGGATTAGGTTATCTGGTTACTGGATAGCTCTTATAAATTCACTAATAGTTCTTGTCTTGACCTATTTAGATATTAAGCCCTATAAAGCCCTATGGTTTGAGCTAGTTTCATCCAAATTTATGATCCCTCAGGCTTCTTTCATTCTATGGTTGGCTATTAAAGGTAGATTGCGTACCAAAGATAGATGTTGTAGAATCTCTAAACTTTTCTGCCTGTTATGCCAAGAGGTACTGAAATCTATCTCTCACTTGTATTTCCATTATAGGTACTCTCAAAGCCTGTGGACTAGATTACAACAATTGCTTCAAGTTTTTTGTTATAAGAGGGAGTGGTTTCTTATAGCTCAGTGGGCTACTGGTAAAATAAGGTAAATGAGACAAGAAGCTTGTTTCCTAAAAATTACCTTCTCTTGTGGTGTATATGTAATATGGCAAGAAAGGAACTGAAAATTAGACAAAAGCTTGGTTACCCAAGACTATAATTCTCTAGATCAAAGAAATCCTAATTGCCAGGAATGGTTTTTTGGGAGCCAGTGACCGGATGGGGATCATATGGAACCTAATGGATGTGAACAATAGGCGATAATCATCTATTTACAACTCACTCAATTGAGGAGTTCATTCATAGGAAGACAAACCTATATCTAACCACTCACATACATCATTTAAGGATGGCTAATTGAGCAACATAAAAGGATAAGGCAACAATGCTACTTGAAATGTTGACCTCTAAGGAGCTGTGTATACAGCTCCATTTCCCTTCTCCCACAATGGGATTGAGAGTGACACTTAAAGCTTGATTAAAGAGCAAAGAAATTGTGTTATTACTTTTACATGTGTGTGATACTCAAATGCAAGTAAATCTACAAAGATTACCAATATAAGTTGCCCTACAATCGTTTAAGGAGATGATAGATTTCATTTGCAATCGTTGGTGGAGATGAGAGATTTCTAAATTAGGGGTGAGAAAGGGGATGACTCCTTCGTTGCCTTTCTAGTATACTAAAATTGTGTTTGATCTTGGTTTCTACAAGAAGCACATAACACCTTGAACTTTGTTTGGAGGTAAACGGAAGCAATGAGTGAGATACTCTTCCTTCTCTCTACGTTAAGTGTCTTCAGCTTTGGTTCTGGCCTCTTGTGGTATTCTCTATAAGGGTTCTTTGGAAATTTCCTACCTTTTAGTCAACTTTGTTTCTTAAACTTTCGCCTGATCACCTCTCTCTTTTAATCTGAAAAGTTGTTACTTTCCTTTTTCTTTGCCAACTAAGCCTAATGCAGCCTGACTCCAACAATGAAT
>JANZXV010000211.1:30867298-30884676 GCA_027576455.1 Erythroxylum roigii | reverse complement strand
ATTCTTCTTTATTTATGCATAACTAATCATGAAAATGTCTTAATTTATCCAAAAAGATTCGGGGTCTCACAAATGGCTCTTACCGGAATGATGTTGCTGATCATTTAGGAAACCCAACCCTAATTTGGAACATTCCTGAAATGCTTAAGCCTTTGTTTGGATAGAAGGAAAACAAGAGAAAAGAAATGAAGAGAATTGTATTTCTCTTGGTTTCTATTGTTTGGACAAAAATAAGCAAAGGGAAAGTGAGAGAATAGAGAGGAATAGGAGAGAAATTTGGACCAAATGTATTTCCCACCAAATTGGTGGAAAAGGAGGAGAAATTCAAGACAAAGCAAGACAAGATAAGTAAATTACTATTGTATCATTATTTAAGAAAAGATAAACAAGTTCTATAATCAAGAGCATAAAGGTCTACAAGTTTCAATTCTCTTCTTCGATAAATTAGGAAAACAAACAAGAGAAAGGAAATCTCATTTCTCTTCCATTCATTTCTCCTCTTTTCCCTTCAATATTTCTCTTCCTTTCTCTTATGTAAGTAAGGATCCAAACAAAGGCTAAAAGATGGGTGGGTGTCCTTTACTTCTTTAGAACGAGGCAAGAGATGAATGTCATTTTTACGTGTTGTTTAACTCCTTGGTGACCAAATGGTGTCATGCCTTCACAGTGTCTTTCATGTAGTAACTGTAACGGTGTTATTTTTTTTTTGGGTACAATTAAGAGAATCTAAAACTACCGCATAAAAGAAATACCACAGGCATCAGCCCAGACAATCAAGGAGAGGGCGGCAGGAATATCCTCCCAAACCTGAAAATGAGAAACAAGGCAATGACCCAATTTAGCCAAACAATCGGCTGCAAAATTACCTTCCCGAAGCACATGTCTAATAGAGCGACTCCAATCCCTAGCAAGTAAGGATTGAATATCCACAACCAAAACAGACAAAGGATGTGAAAGGAGAACACCACAAGTCACATTTAACTATTGGAGAGTGTTTGCTACTCTCCGATAGTCATTGTTCCTTACTCTTTATTATATTAATTTAATTTTAATTTCTTAAAAAAAGTGTAATGCTAGGCGGAAGGTGTTGACCGGCTATAACTTTCACTTATCCTATGATATTATTTGAGGACTTTTATTTGCGATTAAGTGAATTTTTTTATTCTATTTACTTTTCTAAAAAAAATTAAAACTTATTAAAAACTTGAGGACTTTTATTTGTGATTAAGTGTAAAATTCTTTATTCTATTTACTTTTCTAAAAAAATTAAAACTTATTAAAAACTTAATAAGGTGACATAACAAATTTTACTGGCAACAAATGTTAATAAATATTCAGATTCTTATCATATAAGAACTTAATAACAACTTAATCAAATATCCTTTATATGTAATTGTAATTACTGTCACTTGAAAAGTCATTATTTAAGTTGATTTAACTTTTCTATTTTTTTTTCAATATAAAAATATTTGTTTGAGTATTCAATTTCTACTTTTGGTTTTATTTTGTTCTAATTTTTATAACTTATGAAAATTATAAAAATTGATTTTTATTTTCTATTTTTTGATAATGTATGATTTACTATCAACTAAATATAAATAATTTAATATAAATTTTTAATTTATAAATAAATTTTTTTACTTATTAAATTATTTATTTTTAATAAACTATAATAAAATTTTGCTAATGCTAAATAAAATTATTTACTTAATCAATTCATAAAATAATTTATCTTTAAATTGTACCTAATATTTAATTAGTATCAATAATAAAAATATATTTATATTGACATCAATAAATATATATATTTTATTATTTAAAAAATGTTAAAACTAAAAACAAGAAGTGAAAACAAAAAATAATAACAGAAAAAACAAAAATGAAACCAAATAACCTCCTAAATATCAACTTTAAGAATTTATTTAAATTCTTAAAGCATATTTATATAAATAAATATTTTTTTTATAATCATTGTCACTTAAAAAGTCATTAGCTATAACATTGTTAAGGTAAAAGACAGAAGAGTTTCCTATAGTTTACGTTACTTAAAAATTACCACTTTAAGCCTACTAGATTTTATATGTTTCTTAGATGAACGGGAAAAAAAACTTAAAAAATTTTCTTAATCTTTAAATTTTTTTTAAAAATCTCTCTTAACCTATTATTAAAAAATAATGGCAAAATACATACTAAACATCACATATAACCAATTAAAGGTTTATGATAAAACAATTCAATTCAAAACCGACAATTTAAGATAATTATAATAAATTATTAATTTAATAATTCAAGTAAAGTTTAACTAATTTGTGTCAAATTCAAGAGATAATTTGGAACATAAAGTCAAAAACATTTAATTGATCCATATATAAAGTTTATGTCACCTATATTTCATTCTTATTTTTAGGGTTAATTGCAAAAAATTTCAAAATTATGACATCAACAATATCGACAGAGACATGAACGTCTGGCAAAATTTGAAAAATTTTGAAAAATTAAATATTTAATTGTCACTTTTTAAAGTAAAGGTTATAATTGTATAATTTAGTAAATTTTGCAATTAAAAAGTGATAATTAAATTTTTAATTTTTTAATTTTTTGCAAATTTAGCCGGATGTATTTTTCATGTAAGACGTAAATTTAACACATTTGATAACGCCTGGAATTAATTTTACACGTCACACTTAATTTGAGAACTTTCGTCTCTATCTTCCGTAGCAGCATCCACAGACATGGACTCCAAAGCAGTGGAAGAAGAAGACTGCGTGAAAGTTGCAGTGTTTAAAGGTGACAATGAGGACAAAGATCACGAATGAGTCGGTCTCAGGCAAAAATTCTGTGACATTTGTTAGTTCACTCGCCTAGACATCAGGTTCTGAGAATACGGCGAAATGGGTAGGATCTGTTTAGGGTGTGATATTGATATCCCTGTCTCTTTTTCTTGTTTGAACATCGAAATTTTGACCAAAATGTCTAGCACTCATTTGAGCTTGACTCAACTGTGGGAGATCAAGTTGGTTCACCATAAAAATGGTTGCTTTGGAATGCTAGTCGATGATTGCATAGTACCAAACGAAGATTGAATCCTTTGCATAACTTCACCATTATCTTCTTTAGTATCACCCATCCCACAACTATATAAACCTCAATTCAAGCTTAACCCACCTCACCTTTCACCAAAATCCAATCAACAAATCAGACTAAACAAAAAACCCACCAATAATCTTCAACTAGCAAACATGCCCATTAAAAGAAATGAGCATAAAGGAACATAAACTAAGAAAAGCAAAGATCTTTCATCATTGAAAAACCAAAGAGAACATTTTGTTTCAACTATGCTGGTAATTTCAAACAAATGGTTGTCCTCAGCTTTCTATGTCAATAAAAAAAAAAGTAAAAATTAAAAATTAAAATATTTAATTGTTATTTTTTAAAGTTTAAACTATAATTTCAAAATTAAATAAATTTTAATTTTGTTAAAATAACCCTTATTTTTAATAAAAGTTTTAAATTTTAACATTAACAAAAATATCAACGTCAAATTAGATTTGAAAAAAATTAAAAATTTAATTGTTATTTTTAAAAGTTTAAACTATAATTTCAAAATTGAATAAATTTTAATTTTTTAAAATAACCCTTATTTTTAATAAAAGTTTTAAAAAAAATTTAAAAAAAATTTAGTAATGATGTGGTTAAAGGACACCGGGATTTCTTTTAGTTTAATTACCTTAAAATAAAGTTGTAATTTTTAATTTTTTAAATTAATTTTTGCTTTGAAAAAACGGAACTACCGTGTGCTCATTTCTTTGACGAGGACTGTGCAGATAAGTGGCTAAAAATAAGTGCATCCTGTCCCCATTGCAAGAGGGGGTTGGTCACGTGTTATGGTTTCTGGGTCAAACTCTGAGCCTGAGCAGCAACTGGCTCAGATAGACAATGGAGTACAGTGCTGTGCTAAACATCATCTGACAATATGAAAGAGGAGTCTATATACAAAAACATTAAAATTAACTCGTAAACATAAAAAAAAAGTATGCCGTATGTTACGTTTTTGATACTGAGTAGCGTTTACACACGCACCGGAATTCGCAAATCACCCAATCACACGAGAAAAGGGAGAGAGAGAGAGAGAGAGAGAGAGAGAGAAGAGAGTCAATTCATTCACTCAAATTTTTGCATGCCATTCCATTATGTTACAACCGTTTATAACCTATTGCAACCGGAATCTTCTAGATAAGATTAGATCCGTGACTGAGGCTCAACGTTGCGTTTCATTTATTCCTATCGACGTCGTCTTCCTCATCTTCCTCGCGAGTTCATGCAGCTCCGAATATCGTAACATCCCCTCCGTCTTCACGAAGCACCTTGTCCAGCAGATTAATGTCTGGGAATCGTTTTTGCAGCTCATAAAACCATTCCCACGTAGCCTCTTCCTTGGTTCCACCCTACCACTGCACCAGAACTTGTGTTGCTGCTTTATTGTTTCGTTTCACCATTCGCCTTCCCCAGATAGCTACTGGTATTTTGGCCCTTTCCTTCATCACCGTCGGCAACTGGCCAGAAGTTGGTGTACCTTCCGCGACAAATCCCCGCAACTGAGAGACATGGAAGGTGGGTGAATAGTGGTGCCTTCCGGAAATCCCAAAGTGTAAGCTACTTTGCTTATCTTCGCAATGATTGGGAACGGTCCGTAGTATAGTGGCGCCAGCTTCTGGTTGGGCCTCCGCTGTAAGGAATGCTATCGGTGTGATTGTAGCTTTACGTATACCATTTGTCCTTCCTCGAATCCCTGTTCGAGCGACGTCTATCCGCCTGCTGCTTCATCCTCTGTTTTGCTCTGTTCAGGTGGAATTTGACAACCTGAAGCATGGCTTCCCTCTCCTGGAACAGCTGATCCATCCCTACATCACTGGAGCCCCCTGCGACGTAAGGCACATATATGGGTGGAGGATACCCGTATAGAACTTCAAATGGTGTCGTGTTAATGGCGGAATGGTGAGTGGTGTTATACCACCGTTCGGCCATGGTCAGCCAACTTCCCCATTTTTGAGGGGCATCGCAACAAAAGCACCTCAAGTAAGTTTCCAACGTCTTGTTCACTGCCTCCGACTGTCCATCCGTCTGTGGGTGGTAGGCAGTGGATGGTTGTAGTTCTACGCCTTGTAGTCGGAACATTTCTCGCCAAAACCTGCTCATGAAAATTGGATCCCGGTCCGATACAATACGTTCAGGCATCCCATGCAACTTAAACACATGATCCAGGAATACCTGAGCTACCTCCTGAACGGTATACGGGTGCTTGATTGCTGTAAAATGAGCGTATTTGCTGAATCTATCAACAACTACGAAGATGGCCGATTTTTCCTGGGATGGTGGTAGCCCTTCTATGAAGTCCATGGTGACTTCCTTCCAACATCCCTTTGGCACCGAAAGGGGTTGTAGCAGTCTTGGATAAGCAGCCCGATCGTACTTGCTTCTTTGACAAGTTACACAATTCTTCACATGGTTCCTCACATCCTTGGCGATCTGCTTCCAATAGAACAAATTCTGTATCCTCTTAATTGTGGCTGTAACTCCGGAGTGGCCTCCTTGCGGGCTGTCGTGGGCCATAGTTATGATCCTCCTTCGAAGCTCTCTGTTGAACCCGACCACTATCCTTCCCTTCCATCTCAACATTCCATGTCGCCATTCGTAATTTCCCATAAGATTATCTGTAATTTTTAACCTCTCGATGAGATCCTTAATGATTTTGTCTTCCTCCCATCCTGCCTTAATCTCATCCATCAAGGTGCCCTGTACTTGCGAGACAGCCACTGTGAGCAACTGTTGACTCGAAACTCTGGATAATGCGTTTGCCGCCAGATTCTCTTTTCCACTCCGATAAATTACCTCGAAGTCGTATCCGAACAATTTGGGGAGCTAGTTCTGCTGGAAGGGCGTGGAAATTCGTTGCTCCAATAGATATTTTAGGCTCTTGTGATCCGTCTGTACTCGAAAAAACCTTCCATTCAAATAATGGTGCCAATGTTTTACAGCCTTGATGATAGCGAGGAACTCCTTCTCGTAAGTGGATAACCCCTAGTGTTTGGGAGCTAAAGCCTTGCTCAAGAAAGCTATCGGACGACTTTCTTGCTGGAGCACCACGCCTATGCCTTTGTCGCATGCATCAGCTTCAATTACAAACATTTTGTTGAAGTTGGGCAATGCTAGCACCGGAGCTGCCATTAATCGTTCCTTCAACTGTTCGAACGCTGTCTGTTGTTGTTCCCCCCCAATCCCAACTTCCGAACTCCTGTTTCTTTAACAATTTGTGGAGGGGCTTTGCCAGCAGGCCATAGTGTTCGATAAATCTCCGGTAGTATCCAGTAAGTCCAAGGAACCCTCTTAGGTCCTTCAATGTGCGCGGTTGAGGCCACTGTTTGATTGTTTCGATCTTCTTCACATCAGTAGAGACCCCCTCTTCCGATATGGAGTGGCCCAGGTAGTCTATTTGCCGCGCCCCAAAGGTGCACTTATTGCCCCGCACATATAACTGCTGGCGTCTCAAGACCTCCAAAACCATGCGGAGATGATCCACGTGTTGACTGAAATTTGAGCTGTAAATGAGCAAATTATCAAAGAAAACCAGTAAGAATTTCTGAAGGAAGGGACGAAAGATTTCATTCATAAGGCTTTGGAATGTAGAAAGGGTGTTTGTGAGGCCGAAGGGCATCACGAGAAATTCAAAGTATCCCTCATGAGTTCTGAAGGCTGTCTTCGGAATGTCCTCCTCCCTCATCCTGATCTGGTGATAACTGGACCGCAAGTCAAGTTTTGAATACCAGCTAGATCCTTGCAATTCTTCCAGAAGCTCCTCAATAAGTGGAATAGGGAATTTGTTTTTGATCGTGTGCTTGTTTAATTCACGGTAGTCAATGCACATTCGCCAAGTTTGATCCTTTTTTCTCACTAAGATCACCGGCGATGCATACGGACTGACACTCTTCCGTATGAAGCCCTGTTCAGATAACTCCTTCACTGCCGCCTCGATGGCGTCCTTCTATTCCCCGGAATAACGATAGGGCCGTATATTAATTGTTTCCACTCCTGGTTTTAGGGGAATCGAATGATCATATGCCCGTTGAGGTGGTAACCCTTTAGGTTCCGCAAAGATTTCCCCGTAATTAGCCAATAATCCTTCAATCTCGCATCTGCTCTGGCCATCCTCATTAATGCTCAAGTTGTGCATCTGGATCTCAAGTGGATCGGAAAGACAGCATAAATAATGCACCATGATTTGAATCCTTAACCATCCTATGGAGATTCTTACCCGATACTTCTTGGGCTTGCCTTTCGGGTTGCCCCGACAACGTCACCACTTTCCCTTCCCACTGAAACTCCATGGTCCGCTGCTTGAAATTACACAGCACATCGCCTAACGTTGCCAACCATTGTACCCCAAGAACCATGTCGCATCCTCCTAGCTTAATGACCAACGCTTCAGTAGCGAAACTGACCCCTTGCATGTGCCACACAAAATTCCTGCATGCTTGTTTACAGACCAGCTTTAATCCCCCTCCTACGGTGATGCTTAAAGGGCTGATTTCGTTTACATCTTCCATGGCCTTACTTACCACCTTTTCATCCACAAAGTTGTATGTATTCTCGCTATCCACCAGTATATACAGAGGTTTCTGCCTATAGCTTCCCATCACTCGAAGTTGTTTATAATCTGTTTCATCCTTTAAACCCCACATGGCTTCAAGTGAAATGTTAGGATTGAGGGGAGCTCCTTCCTCCAGCTCTTCGTCTCTGACGACCGCTTCCTCCTGTTCCTCGTCCTCCACCATGTACAGCTGAAATTGCTTCTTTCGACACTTATGGCCTGGCGAATACTTCTCGTCACACCAGAAACACAGGCCCTTTGCCCTCTTCTCGTCAAACTCCCGACTGCTTGTAGCTGTACTGCCTTGCTGGTTTCTAAAATTGAAATTCCTACTTTCTTGGCTTCCCGGTGTTGGCAACAATCCCGTTTTCGTAGGTGATTTGAATGCAGGGGTTGAGAAATTGCTACCCCTGTATGTCGAAGGTTCCCTTCCTCCGGAGCCGCCGACCCGGCTCCCTTTACCGAAATAAACCGGCACACTGGTTGCCATAATGGCCTCCTGTTTACGCGCCCACATGTACGCTTGATGCAACATCTGTGGGTCCATCATCTTCACCGTCAACCCCAATTCAGGTTTAAGCCCTTTCAAAAAGAATCCGACCAAGTAAGCTTCCGGCAGAGTAAGCTTGTTCGAATATCTATCAAATAATGCACAATACTCCAGTACGGAGCCCTCCTGTCTCAGCTCTTTTAAATCACCTATAGGATCTTCAAAAATGTTTTCATCGAACCGCTGTCTTAGGAGAGTTATGAACTCTTCCCATTTCATTTCCTGCGCCTCCCTCCTGTTCCGGATAGTCAGCTGGTACCATTTGAGTGAATCTCCTTCCATGTGAATCGAGGCGAGCCGTATCTTTAGCTCCTCCGGTGTCTAATCCATAGAGAAGTACTGCTCGCATTTATAGCTCCAAATCCTAACTCCCGTACCGTCGAACGTCGGAAACTCAATTTTAGTGACTTTTAAAGCCCTCATTCCACGACTTCCTTCGCCAGCGTCCTTCGCCACCAACTCCGAATCCCCCTTATCCATTCTCTGCATGAATTGTTGGAACATCATCTTAATGTCATTAACTTATCTGTCATGCCTGGACTGAGCTTCAAGCATGCTCCTAATGCTCTCTTCTAGACGGCGAACCTCCGCTCCCTTGGTGCTTTTTGCCATTACTTGTTCGAGGAACGTAAGCTTTGATACCAGATATTACGTTTTTGACACTGAATAGCGTTTACACACCGGAATTCGCAAATCACGCAATCACACAGGAAAAGGAACACAAAGAGAGAGAGAGAAGAGAATCAATTCATTCACTCAAATATTTGCATGCCATTCCATTCTGTTACAACCGTTTATAACCTATTGCAACCAGAATCTTCTAGATAAGATCACGTGAGCTCGTCCGTGACTGAGGCTCAACGCTGCGTTTCATTTATTCCTAGCGACGTCGTCTTCCTCATCTTCCTCGCGAGTTCATGCAGCCCCAAATATCGTAACACCGTAGCTTCAGCCTAAGTGTCAATTTTGCCTAGTCTGAACGTTGGTCAGTTCGTGCACCGTATGTTTCTCATGCAAAAGGTCAGTTTGTTTGGGTTACTAGCACCATTAAACTGCAAGTTAATATTGTTGGGAAACTTGCAGACACGATCTGGATTGTGCAGACAGAAATTAAAAGCGAATCTTCTCTTCACTGATTAAATCGCACCTTTTTAACTACTGGAAACAAATTATATTGCCAGCATATGGAAATCATCTATCAAGGGCTACACTTTAAGCATAATCCATTCAGCATAAGCTCTCAAATCAAATGCATAAGTTACAACCAAGGGAGATATGAACCTGTCTGAAATTTGGTGTAGAAAACTCTTGTACCCTGATCAAACCCGTTCTCAACCTGTCAAATCTAATCCCTACTTCAACTGCTAAGCCTGTTACAATATTCATAAATAATGGGAATTTCTAATTGCAATCGTTTATTGTCCATGTACAATACAACCATATAAACTTATGTTCAAAATCCCTGGCTTACATACCTCTGCTACACCTGAAACCCTTCAAAAGGATCAGAGATGCTGCAGTTTCTCTTGTTCATGCTCGTTCATCACTGACATGATTTGGAACTTCTGGTTGACTTTCTAGAGGCATGTATTGTGCCATGATAGCTCTGATCTCTGAATCCATGTAAGACTGAGAAAGGAAAAACCAGAAACATCAACAAATTAGACGTGTACTGACCAAATATAGATATGTATCAAACTGCTAGGAACAGAATCGCATAGTTGTCCCAACTGCAAAATTCTGTTCGGTGGATTCAGCCCTGAAGAGGGTCTATATTCAAAAGGGCAGTGCTTGAAGGAAACATACCCTCAATCTGTATTTATAGATTAGATATGCTCCACCTGCAGCCATAGCCAGGCCTATAATAATAACCCAAACAGCTGTCCATGCAGATCTTACTTCTGTACCACTCTTACCTGCAATCAATCAAGGGAAGAGGATCACAACACAAATTTTAACATTCAACAAGTATGGAACAATAGTTCAGTGCTATGGCTTTCCAACTCACCTATGCAGGTATCATGGTCTCTGATATAAAGGAGATCTCCACTGCAACTGCATTCGTAGCTTCCCCATGTATTTTTGCAGCTACATTCAGGGCACTGACAAGCTTTCTTCTCTTTGCATTCATCAATATCTGCATCATCAAAGTAAGCAGTAAAAGGTTAATCAGAACAATCAATTAAGGGTTCTTTTTGACGTGATCTTGGCAGTAATCAAAAGAGAAATGCACAACAAAATGATGTGATATCACTTTTGACGTTAAAACTTCCAGGAAACTGGTGCAGTAGGAAGTCATAGCCCGAATGCTTATCCATCGCCAAATTGTTTAAATATCTATCTATCTATTTATCTATCTATCTATCTATCTATCTATATTTATATATATGTATGTATATATATATAGACCTCCTTCAAAACTTCAGCTAAGTTAATATTGGAGCTGTGAAAATGGGCCATGATGGGAATGGATACTGCTCAAGTGAGTAAAAGTAGTCCACAGAGGTCAGAGAGAAAGAGTCCATACAGGAAAGAACAAAACACCAAGCTGTGCAGCCCCGAGGAGTTGAAAGAAATCAATATAGGGCCATAGAGCCAGGCAAAGACTACATATGTGACCTTTACAGCATGTAGCTATGCATTCATAGTCAATATCACTTGCACCATAACAAAACCACACAATGTGTCATCATGCGAATAGTTTATAACTCAAACATAAAGAACAACATATTCTTGATGTACATTTTTGACATGCATAGACTTCTCAACATTCATCCTGACTTCACCAAATTTACCATATTGATAAAGCCTACAGTGAAGTAGCATCTCTTACCAATGCAACTTTTCACACCATCACCTTTGAACCCTTGGGGACACTGGCATTTACCACCATCAACATCCTGTTCATATATGTATGATTAGAATGTGAAGTATCATGTTTAGTCAAGAATAGAACACTGAAGACAAGATCACTAACCAAACAAGCAGAGAAGGTGTGTCCGTCTTGTGATTGATGCCAACAGCCTCCATTGTTTATCTTGCACCTCCCAGGTCCACTCACTTCCAAGGCAACAATTACATGTTAATTCAAAGCAAGGTACATCAACTTAAGTCTTTTGTGCAAAAACAACCACTGTGTTTGTCGTGTCATCTAAGAGTCAAACCATGAAGAGGTGCTAAGTCTTCAACATGTATAGACAACACATTTAAGAGAACACATTTTGAAGCACGAGGTAGCTCCTACATGGTGAAGTCTCTTAGAGTTGATACCCGGATTACTCTACTCTCACAAAACAAGTAACAGAGGTGTTTTAGGGGAAGAGGAAACATGGGAACAAAATCTCTTACCCCCATCGGGAAAGGAGCCAAACAATTAAAATAAATAAGACACAGACACGCACACTACATTGACGTTTGCACACATGTACACATATTCTTGTCACAAAATTACAATGCCAAACTGCAAGTTTGAATCTGAGCTCAACTAATACCAACACTCTAAACTTTGTGAAAGCTTCAATATTACCCATTGCTGGTGGAGCACAAACGTGCTTACATAACAGTGTAACTAAATTTTGTATTCTGATAGTAAATGGCCAATCAACAACTTAGCTGGAAGACCAGATTTCATCCACACTAGAATAACCAGACAATAAGTAGGTGAAAGTTTTAACTTTGCATATTGCTGAAGGAATCATCTCATGTATCTTATGATTTCCTTTGGATAAATCGCTAATGCTTGCTCATCAATTACAAGCCCATCGATAAGATAATCTCATGCACAGGCTGCTTCAAGATAGTGCACGGATGATCAACAACTTAGCTGGAAACCAGATTTCATCAAGACTATAAAAACCACAAAATAAATATATGAACGTCTGGGTTGGGTTGTATTTCAACCAGACTCCTTAACTATCCTTGCCAAAGAACTTCCAACAAGGCCTAGCATATCTAAATGTAGTCAGTAGATCATTATCCTTTCCTACCAAAGAATATGTTTGTCCATTAAAAAAACAAAGAGCTCAAGAGATGACAGCCAAAATTACCCCAAAAGTTCACCAACTTGAATTAACAGATAATAAATGGATTGAAAGTTCTAGACAAGTATTTAAACTAACCTTCACAGTGGCTGTAACCATCTCCCTTGAACTGCACACCATCAACAAGGGGGCATTCACAAACCCTTCCACGAAATGTATCCTGGGCAGTTAAAAAGAAATTTGAAGTAGGGTAACTAAACTAGATATCTGAAAAGGGAAGAAATCACAAAAGGAAAAGACAGAGAGAGAAAAAGATAAAGAAATATATGGAAGAACCTTGCAGGCTGTGATGTTGGCTACTTTATCTTGCCAGCAACCTCCATTATTCTCCAAACATTCATTTGTCTCAACATCTGATTCAAACAGACTCTCTTATAAACACTCAAACACATAATAAAGAAGTTACAAGAGGTCACTACCACACAATGCCTTCCTGAAAATAGCTTTTCATTCTCAAGACTCAAGCACACTTTTAGTTGGCACCTTAACTCTCTTTTTGTTGTCTACAGCAATGGCATAAATCCACCAATTTAATTAGGTCAAAAACTCACCACTACTCAAACAAACAGCTGGTTCAGTTGTTTCCTCAAAACCAGCACATATGGCCTTCAAAATAGCACCTTTCTCCAACTTTCCTGCAGCAACATGTTTTGGCGGCTAAGCAAAGGACAAACAAGAGAAACATGTTGAGAATCAAGAGCATGCCAGCGCATACCTCGATACTGCCGATTGTTGATAACAATGGTTGGCAATATAGTGACATCACCCCTTGATCCTTTGCCAACCTAAATGGAGGTCATTATCAGTAGGCTATCAACTAATTACCCAACAATGAAAATTTCCATGACCACATATTGGTATTCATTACCCTGTTTTATAGACATAAACGAACATTACCTGAGCATCTTGTTCTTCTTTCAATACAGGATTCTCAGAATCAGCATTTGGATCTCCCATACACTTCTCGATCTTCTTATCATCAAGTCCTGAGGAGATGTCAAATTAGCTGAAAGAACAAACAATATGACTGGCAAAAAGCATATTCTTTCTTGCATCAATTAGGAAAATAAATACAATGATGAATTACTTACCGAGAGATTTGATCACACCATCAGCACAATCCTTGTTGTACCTTTTCTCCTTCATGGGACATCTAATCTGAAAATCAGTCACATAGTCCCACCAGACCCAAGGTTTTTTGCTCTCATTTGCCACTCTGAAAACACAAAGTTGCCTTAGATTCTCAATGACAACATCCTTCCCATTATAACCTCTGCTGAAATCTTGTTCAGGATCAGGGGCACAATATCTTCCATGATTTATGCACTGGGATTTACACTGGCGGCTCAAGGTAAAAGCCTGGGGGCAGTACCAAGTTATATAATGGGGTGTAAACTGAGTGTATCCCCCTTTCTCTAATATCTGTGCTGCACCTCTAAAATCCTTCACAAATTCCAACAGCATATCACATTTAACCCCACATTCATCATTGCTGTTGGTCCATAACTCATACTCCACACGATCATCAGGATGTGGGACAGCTTCTCTCCAATCAAGATTCACATTTACGATCTCACCACTATTTAATTCCTTCTTTAGTTTTTCGCCAAAGCTCTTCTCAATCAGCGCAGAAGGTATTGTTATATTCTCAATGTACTTTGCTGATGAACCATCTTCTCGAGGTTGGTCCATTGTTATTAATGCTTCCTCAACGTCATCAGCAACAAGAACAGCAGAAGCTCCAGCCTTCTGCGCATTCCAAACCTTCAATGCAAAGAAGCAATCTGACAAGCAACATAAAGTAATATCTTAAAAACTCAGTAGAAATGTATGTCCAACTCTGATTTGATTACATTTTAACAAATTATCAAAAACCCATGTGAGAAAAAAAAAGCTCTATTACCAAAACAATCGAAACCCTTGATAACCAAGGCCTTGATTTCTACCATTAATAATAAAAGGATGTTCTGACAACAGTAGAACCAAAATATTGTACGAAATGAAAATTTAATTTCCTGCATTCACTAAATCATGTTGATAGATGATAATAAAGAAGATAGCCCAT
Organism: Erythroxylum roigii; assembly: GCA_027576455.1. Classification (NCBI taxonomy): domain Eukaryota; kingdom Viridiplantae; phylum Streptophyta; class Magnoliopsida; order Malpighiales; family Erythroxylaceae; genus Erythroxylum; species Erythroxylum roigii. The sequence continues at coordinate 30,870,376 of JANZXV010000211.1, read as the reverse complement.
GAATAACTACAGCCTAACAAATGAGAACTTTCATCCAACTGCATTACTCTACATCCATTATGATCCAAAGCAAAACGATCTATCTCCAGAGATTGCAACTTTGCATCTACAAAGCCCACTAAAATGAACTAAAATTCAGAAAATTGATCCAAACCAACAAACTGATACCTCCCAAGCCCTTAAAAACTAACCAATAGTGCGTAGGAAGTAATGTAAATTGGTCTAAATGACCCAGAAGGTAATTTCATAAAAATCAAAATTTTAGGCAGCACGCAGACACTTCGTCGCAATTGATATACGGATAACTTTGATGTCACAAAGTACAAGCCATAGAGACTCGATCCTGACAATGTACCAAACTAGAGTATGAAAGGGATAGAACCAAACGCAACAAGATAGACATATCAAGAAACCTGCGACTTAGTGAATCATGCTCTTAATCATACAAGGAGCATAAAATGAATAGAAAAGGAACAAATACCTCCACGATCGACCAATAGGAAAGTGGGTAAAGCTCCTGGCTTCGACTTGAACGAAATCCCAAAATCATCAAACTCTCTACAACCCTTCTGGTTCTCTTTAGGGTATGCCACAAAACCCGCCATGCTTCCCCCATATTGAGGTATCCCAAAATTGCCAATAGCACTATCATAAGTACCCTTAATTTTATCAGGTGATGAGACCGTGAGACTGTTCTTTTCCACTACAAATCTACCAAAAGAACATGGAAAAGCCAACAGGAACAACAAAAACCCTAACCAAACTTTCGAAGGCCGCGTGTTTAGCTCCATTTCAGTGAAAAGGTGCAAAATTTTGGTGGGGTTAGGTTTTGAGGATCGATTGATAAGCTAAATTAAGAAAGACTGGTTCTTTTCAAAACAAAACCAGAATTTGGGGTAAGAATATGGTCTGGTTCTTAAGGAAACAAAATTTAAGAAGTGGGTTTGTCTCTAAAATGTTGATTTTTTGTTCTTGTCTGGAGAAAACTAGAGAGAATACATACATACATACATACAGTGTGCATGTGGAAGTCAAGCTGATATTTTCTTCAGTCTTGCAGTTGCGTGAATAACGGTGCACTCCTTTTCAGCCTTTCAAGGTAATACTTTTCCGGTCACAACTCACAAACATCAACATCTGCAAAAAATCAAAGGTAATTAAAATTTACGCACATTTTTTGGGTTTTATACCAGAAATTATAATGGCAATCTGGTCATTACGCATATCTTATAGCATACACAATGTCCTAAATTGCATGATTGTATTGAGTGTAATAATCAACATTATAATCGTTTTTAATTATTTTATAATAGTAAAATCGTTATCTACTACTTTTAATTATATATTTTAAATAAGTCAATTAATAAATAGATAATTCAAAGTTAATGATAAAATTCATTTAACAAATACTAATAGATTATTAGCCACACCAATAATTTTAGGATTGGTGAACTTTAGAGAATTGGATCTGTGCTATGACTTTAAAAACTTAAAGTTGCAAAAGAAAAATTTTATAATTTTTAAAATTCTCGAAAAACACTCATTATATTTTTTTAATTTTTCAAAAATTCTTTTCTCTTAAATTTTGGTTTAAAAATAATGACAAAATATACGTAGTATGGATATCAAATATAGATTAATCAAACATTATTTACGTATGATTCATCTTAATTCTTAAATTTGAATTGAATTATTCGATATAAATTAATAATTTAAGACAATATTTAATTAGTTATAGTCATGTTTAAGAGTTAAATTAAGTTAGCATATTAGTGGCATTTACTTATTCCATTTTTAATGTTCATAATACATATTCATTATTTTTTAATCAAAGTTTAAAATAAAAAGATTTTTTTGAAAAATTAAATTTTATAAGAAATTTTCGAAAACTTTAAAGATCAGATAATTTTTCTAAAATTTCTTAAACTATGCGAGAAGTTTATATGTTTTAGTAGTCATCTATTATCAACAAAAACCAGCTCAAAGGAGGTCGAAATAGCTTTAGAAATATCTAGTTGTGGTGTTATTGGTGCAGTAGTGCTTGCAGATATATAATTGCTACTGGATTCTATTGTTCTTTGAATTTTGTTGCCTTTTTTGTACAATGGGCAAGCGTAATGCAATTAGTAAAATTGATCCATCTACCTTATATGATATGAGCTCTTGTAATATTGGTCCAATTGGGATTCCTGGTCTCGCTTCTGATCAAATTCAACTCTTATTGTCATTGGTTAAATCATGTTTATCGAGTGGGAAAATGTCACATGGTAAATAAACTAGTAGTGAGATTTGGTTAATTGATAGTGGGGCTTCTCGGCATATGAGTAGAAATTTGTCACTACTTATTAGTGTCCATGATATTGATTTGTCTCCTGTTGGATTGCCTGATGGAGTTCAAACCGCTATTGTCAAAGAAGTTTGTGTACTCTTGAATGAACTTGTTCTTTGTCATGTCTTGCATGTTCCAAGTTTGTCTTGTAATCTTATATCAATTGGTTGTCTGATTTCTGATGCAAATTACTTTGTGACTTTTGCCGATAAATTGTGGGCGTTACAAGATTGTAAATCGAGAAGACCTATTGGGGTAGTTGAATTTCAAAATGGGCTCTACTACAATAAACTAGTGAAAATTGCTACAACTTGTGCTGTAAGTGGGGCTAATTCTTGTGATATTTGGCATAAGCAACTTGGTCAACCATCGGATCATATATTATCTCTCATTCTTAGAATTCCTAGTGGCACTAAGTCTGAGTATAAAAATTGTGATATTTGTCTCTGGGCCAAACATACTCGTAGCCCTTTTCCGGTGAGTAATTCTTATGTTAATGATTATTTTGAGTTGATTCATTGTGACATTTGGAGCCTATATCGGACAACAACTTTAACTGGTGCGCATTATTTTTGAGCATTGTTGATGATTGTAGTCGTGGTGTGTGGGTTTATTTAATGTTTGATAAAATTATTATACTTTGTGTTTTTTTTTTTACTATGACCAAGACTTAGTTTGGTAAATTTGTCAAGATTATTAGCAACCATACTGGTGCTGAAGTTTGTTTTCGTCCAAGGCTTCTTATGTTG
>JANZXV010000211.1:30803625-30819123 GCA_027576455.1 Erythroxylum roigii | reverse complement strand
TTATGTAGGTTACATATGATGTTGATAGATGCATATTTGACCATATTTATACCTCATATTTCATGTATTTTTGCTTGATATTTTATACTTTTATTATATATTTGGGACTTAATTTTTCCCATAATTGCCTTTATAGACTTGAAGGAGAAGAATTCGAATAAAAACGTCGCATAAAATGAAGATTTGAAGCATAGAAGGGATACAAGGTTATGTATTTAGGTGTGAAAATCCCTCAGGTCATGCAGAATCATGAATTCTGAGTATTCTTGGTTATACACAGTTTAGTATACAATTGTGTATCAGACCGTGAATCACTCAAAACCTTAAAATTTACTATAAAAGGACGTGTTCAAAGATAACTGGGGAGAGCAGACACTAGGAGGCAATTACAAAGGCTAAAATCGTTAAAAAGGGGTAATTTTAAGTCAGAGAAATGAAAAATACAAAGAAATCATCGAAAGATCCATCGGAATACAAAATCAAACCTCTACCTTATAAGAATGATTAATAAAAGACAATCAGGGAGATTTAGAATTATGAACTCATTGTTTTCAATTCGTTTTTGTTTCTGTTGATGTTTGATTTCGAGTTCTATCATGTGTAACTAAACTCTTTTAGTGTCCAGGTTAGACGAACCTTAGTTTTGTGCAATAATATGTTTTAATTCTCTTATTAATGCAATTGTTTGGATTGATATATTATGATTCAATACATGTTTATTATATGCTCTAATAGATCTAGAATATTAATGCATAATCTGATTTCATAACATAGAGATTAAGAAGTCTTTTGTGTCAATAGATCTGCAGTAATTGGAAGGAGTTGATTGCAACCCTACAAATAGGATGACCTAAGTAATTCAATTGATAACTTTAAGATTAGTTATTAGACTCAAGAGTGAGGAGTTATTAACATACCATAGGAATTTTCACAATCCAATAAATCAATAAAACAATTGCATAATAAAAGATCAATAAATTAAAGGTGTTTAAGGAGATTCAAAACCTAGACACTAATTGTTGATATTGATAATTTCTTAAGTGATTTATTAATTCTTTGTTTAATCTTACTGCCTGGTTTTAATTGACTTGCTTAAGTTTTATTTTCTTTACTTAAAAATCACAATCAAATTTGTAGTTTAGATAATAGATAACCGTAACTACTAGTATTCATCGTCTTCGTAGGATTAACCCATACTCGTCGGTATTAGCTACAGTTACGTCGTGCACTTACGGTTAGTTAAATATTGACACTTAGGAAAAGTGCAATCAGAGGTCAAAACAAGTTCTACTATCCCATGGACAAACTTCCTGTAACATCCCATGTTCAGAGCTAGACCCTAGAATAGTGAATTGAGTGTATTGTGAGAAATTAGAAGTACATGGCATGCTCATGCATCATTGAATATTCACACACATGTGAATATTTATTTTTGATGCATTAAAAAAAATTGTACATGCATTCATTGACATTTTTCGAGTATAATTAATTGTTAAATGCGATTAAAATGTGAATTGTGTCTTATTTGTGTTAAAATTTTATTTGGAGACTATTAGTATTATTTCGAAATTTTTTGGTAAATTTTAGGAAATTTCTAAAAATTTGAGTTTTTTGGACTAGAAAAATATTGAAATAATGGGCCAATTACATTGTGACAAATGGCTCACATGCAAGGTGAAATGTGGCAAGATCTCCTCAACCCACATAGTCACCTTGTTTTGTAAGGAAAAATTTATGTAACTCATTCTCGGTTGTTCTTCACCGCATGCACCAACACTAAACAAAAACTTGCTTTGCTTATACATCACTAAAACTAGACCATATATTTTGTTTTATCACTAATTATTTCTGTTTGATTCATCCACCAAAAGCTTTATCTACTCTTACTGTTGGGAGTTTTTGTTGGAAACAAGTAAGTGATGAAAAACCGTGAGTAATGTTCTATTTTTGGGTGTTATATTTGATCTTGCATTTGAGATGTTTTAGAGTTGAGGGAAAAGAATGAAATTATATGATGAAATGAGGTTGCTGTTGGATATTAAAAGACATGCAGAAACATATATGCAGAAAAATTGATGAACAGTCGTATGTGAGTGTGTTTTGATGTTCATGCTTTAATCTTGAATCTTTAGTTGTTTTTTTAGTAAGGTGAGTTGGAATGGGAGTGGAAATGTACAGAATATAACACAAAATGCATAATTTTGTGTTATAATATTCATAAATATTAGCTGAATAATGATGTGATTTCGTTATATTAATTGGACTCGTCTCTTTAGTTGTAGATGATTTTATTGCGTAATTAGTAAAATTAATAGTTATTTTGCTTTAGGAGGTTAGAAGTGGATATTGGACCAAATTTGTCTTCAAACATCTTACTGGAGCATCATTTGGAGCATCATTTATCAAAGCCACGAATTTTGGAAGGATAAATTCAAATATGACATAGTGCTAAATTAGATGTGGCAATATCATGCCTAGAGTTAGATTCCCTCTAAGAAGTTCAGTTCGATTAAAAGACCTATTCTCGGCCCTATATATGGATTTACATTTGTTTAAAAGATTATCTTTGGAGTATTGAAAAAAGTTAGTTGCTGGGTAGGAGAGGGAGGAAAAAATGTTACAAACTTTCTCATTATTCCCTTTTGTCTTTCTTTTATTTTCTTTTCTGCTTTCATCTATCTTTGTGTGGGACTACAACCATGTGTAGCTAATTCTAAATTTTCTGATTCAAGGAGAATCCAAACTCTAGTTGTAACATTGAGAGGTTTTATTCTAAACCTAGATTTTTATTTCAATTCAAATTTTACTTTTTTATGTTCTTTTACTTCATGAGTAATTAATATTGATTGATCTGACAAATTAATTCAATATTGATTATTCTATGACTATTCACAAGTTCAATGATCTGTAATTATCATGAATGATTGGTACAAGTAGCAAGTAGGTTATTTATGTACTTGCATATTTAAGTTATAAGAAATTAGAAAACTAAATTGAATAGTTATATTTATCTCAATTATTTAAATTAGGGTTTAGCTTTTTTCATTAAGCTTATTGCTATCATTTAATTGATATCGAATGCTATCTTGACTAATCAATTAGTGGTACATTTTTATTTGAATATTGTGTTTGAATCAATTTCAATTATTATGGCTATCCTAATAGCTTTTAGACTAATTGCTTGAGTTATGAAAAATTATTCATTTTAGACCAACGTTAAACTTGGATGAGATCTTTCCCGTAAATTGGAGTTAAGTAAAATTGATAATATCTCATTTTTATAGAGAGTTGATTTATTTTGACTCTTTGTTAATTTTAATTGTTTAGTTAATTAATCATAACCCCCATTCTATTTTGTTAATTAAGAAATTAATTTTTAGTTTTCTTGGAATTCGATTCGGCTCCACAACAACTACAAAAGTTTACTGAATCAAAGATTAATTTTCAGGGCCTCAATAACGCATTCAAATAATCACCCATTATAGCTCAACATACTTGGCAGAAAGGTTTCTATAGACGATTAGACTATTGTTAAGTTTAAATGGTGAGAAACCAATAAGAATAAGAGCGGAGAAAACAACCAACAACTAGTTAATGTCATCTCCAGTTAACAAAATCATATGCAAAAACAAAATTGAAAACAAAATTGAGAGCACAAATTTATTTGAGGAACAAACATACCTAGCAAGGGAAAGATATATGCAAGTTTTATTGTAAAGGACACGAAAACGCAATGTGGGACTAAAGAAACATAGTGAGGGACCACACAAAAAAATGACTAAGAAAATGTTACGAGGGAAAAATGAAATTCATTTTTTAAAAAAGGAGGAACCGCAACCGCTACCTTTTAAATATGCATTAAGTAAATCTCTGGATTGACGCAGGAGCTTGTAAATCACGCCAATCGGGTACTTCACACTAGGCAAGCCCTGTACGAAAAGTTCGATCGAGAAAGCATAAATAGGAGGAATCGAACACAAGATCTTTTGGCCCTATGCCCCTCCACTTCACTAACTCTACCATCTCCAAGGAACCAATGAAATTCATGCAATAAAGGACAAAGGAAACACAAGAAATGGAAGTTTTAGAAAACAAAAATTATTTCACAAAGCCAATTTAGGGTTTAGATTTTTGGAAAGTGGGTAATGGGTAATGGGTAATGGGTTATGGGTCATGAGTTAAATTGGATCACAGGTCAATCTATACAATGTCCACTTAATTTAACATGTTGCCATATGGATACAGTGGACATTTAACATGTTGCCGTATGGATATCCAAATGTTAAATTAAAAATTACTTTAAAATCGCAAAAGTTTTGACACAGTCTAATTTGTTATACTATTATTATTATTATTATATTCGGAGATAAACAATGACATTGACATGATACGGTTGTCAATTAAAATAATTCTTTGGAGTATTAGCAAATTATATTTGAAAAAAAGAATGCTTTTCTATTCTCTTTCGCAATAGTTATATATATGAATAAAAAATTATTATATGACAATTATAAATTAACCTAAAGCTTGAATATTTATGAATATAAATTCAAGTTAATTATCTTTTTTTTTTACAACTTAAACTCAATCCAGAAAAATCAAGCTCCTTAACCCATCAGAGCAAATATACTAATCAATTTGTATAGTCAAACCATAACACATATGCATTGAAGCAAATGAAAACATTCATGATGTCAAATAAGTAAAACAAATCCATCAAGTTGCATTACAAAAGAGAGATTTCATAAGCAAGGAATCCCAATTTCAACAATGACAGGGACAAAATGTCTTGAGATAACGGAAATATATTGAAAAGAAACTGAGTGTTTTTTACCAGGCTCCTAGCAAAGGCTCATGGCATTGATGAAAACTCAAAACCGTTCATACACTGTTCCTAAGAAGCCAAGAGAGCTTCAACTTTTGCAATCTGATCATCTTCATTTTTTATGGTTGGACTCTTATTAGCCTCATCAAACAAATCATGTTTCCATTTCTCGGCTCTACCAGGGCCATAACCTTGCCTTCCATTGAATCTGTCTCTTCCCATGTAATTGCCACCACCACCAGCACCTCTAAGCCTTTCTCTAGGCTGAAGGCTATGCTTTTGCACTTCACCTCGACTTCCAGAAGCTGGCCTTTCAGATCTGTCTGAAAGATGAGGATTATACTCTCTTTCATCCCTCTTTCCGCTGGCAGACACAGAGCGTTCCGCATAGACTACCCTTGCAGTAGCAGTGGCTTTGTCACTGTTGGTGGTGTTATCTACTGGGATCTTTTTCTCCCTAAAAGGAGGCCTTTTTCTCACAGGTGATGGAGGTTCAGCTTCCAATTTGAGGAAACCATCACGGTTCCAGATTCTATTGTGATTCCCTTTAGGTTCTGATTTCTCCTCTCTTCCCTCTGAACCAAGAGCCACTGATTTGTTTGGGATCCTTCTGTCTTGCTCATCCTTTGAATCCCTGGATCTAGCTTCTGTAATTGGAAAATGAAGGGATTAAATGATAGTGCTTCACAAGGGATATATAAGGAAACTTCCATCCAAATTCAACACAAGAGTAGCAAGATGCACATTCATGAAAACAAATAGCAATATTTTACAAATGAACATGACGAGAAATAAAATAGCAAAGTTTACATTCAAATCACTCGTGTGGAAATAGGCCACCAATAGCCAATAGTCCTGTAAGTAAATGTTACTTGGATTGCAGATAAAATTCAACCTACGATTTGATTTAATATTCACTCAACACCATTCAAGTGTTTCATCATTCAAAATCAATGGCTGCCAGAATAAGTACACATGGGCAGAAACCACAACAGCTTTGCATGGATAAAGGTGAAACTGATTTGCAAGGAATTCATTTTCAAAATAAAAAAGGAATATGGTCTAATTATATATAAAATGTATCAGAGAATATAGGGAAGAACGCAATAAACTGATATCCTAACACAACTACATCTCTAAGCTAATCCAACAACGAGCAGATTGAGATGCACAAAAGATAAAAAACTGAAAATTGATCACTGACAGATAAGATGAAGGTAGAGATAATCATTCAGAACTCACAAAATCCCACAGTGAATCAGAAACTCACCAGTAATTTTCTGGCTAAAGCTTCGACCAACTTGCCCGGTCGTACCACGCTCACTGTGCTGTTAAAAAGACATGCACAGGCAAGCCCAAGACTATTATATACAAGGAGTCTTTGAACTCATGGATCACATAACAATCCCCGCTACATCAGCCCAGTAAAAAAGTTCCCACAAACTGAATGAAAACCATTTAATTAAAATCAACAAAGAAATTGCCATTTAATAGCACAAATGAACATCTTGGAATGTGCATCAAATTTACTTTGCCTAGATATTTTTCCATCATCATGGTCTAGCTTGCTCATGTGAAGTGTATAGGGATCTCTCTTGAGAACTCATTTAGGAGACTTTGAAAAACAACTTGTAGATAAATACTTAGCAAGGAAGCCTGCTAAGGTTAGATGAAATTCTCTCTCCCTATCTCTCTTACTAAATGACTTAAGCCCACAGAATTTGTTCATCTATGATGTTATTGTGCATCTACTCTCAAAATTATAAACTGGTGCATATTCCATGCAATAATCCCATGAAAATTTAGAATGGAAAAACACGTGTCTCCAAAACCATGAACAACTAGGATTTCATTCAAATCAGCAAATCAGACATCCTTTATTCCCAAGCCTTGATGATAAGAGCTGCACATTTCAAATGTATTTGATATGCTTGATTGTAGAAGAAAACAAGGAGTTACTGCATTTGCAGGAAATGAGCATGATTTTGAGAATTACATTTATATCAAGAACTGGACCAGATTACTAAAATATTTGAAGGGTTCTAACAGAATCTGCCCCTCGTCGAAAAAGCTATGCTAGTGATAAATGTAAATAAGAATAACATAAAGAAAATAAATCAAAGACGAGGACCTGAAAATAAGATCTTGACCGATGCACTTCAGGATCAGCAATTTTTTTTCTCCCTTCAACTTGTCCATTTATTGTCTTATCAGATTCTTTGGTCACAGGATCAGAATCAACCTTAAAATCAGGCTCTAATGGAGCCTCAAGAGGTAATGCATCTTGAAGCCGGCGCGGGTTCCTTTGATCACGATCAGTATTAGCTCCATTTTCCAGATTACTTTTGCTTACTCTTGCTATCTCTGGTTTTCCATCCCTCCAAGACCTCTTTGGACTAATCTCACACAGAAGAATATCCATGTAATAATTGGCAGCAATCAATAATCTTTTAATGATGATTGAATGTGAGCTACTGATACACTAATTAAAACCATGACTAATTTGTAACCTGGAAAAAGCAAACGCATGTATAAATATGATAGCATCAAACAGTTACTCAATATGCCAGCAACATAATACCTGGACCTTCGTGTGTATCAAGGAGCACTACCTCAGACATCGTCATCATGCAATTGCACTTAACATTTATCAAATGTACTAGAACATAATCTAAACACATATGTCTAACAGCACGCCCACGACAGAACACAACAACTAGCTCGACCCACCAAGAACAATTCAGTCCAGCCCAGCCCAGAAAGAAATTATATAGCTATCTGCTCTAACAGCAATTACACATACCCTAGTCTCTAGGTTGCATCAACACAGGTCCGTAAGATAAGAGCTGAAAATCGACGAAAAGCAGCACACACTAGTCTAATTCGTAATCTAATTCAACACTTAAACAAACAGATGGCTCATAGCTATTCCTCATATACAAAAAGAAACGCATTTCCGAAGTATCTAGTCTACACAAGTTCAAGAACCCAGAAATAGGGAAAGGAAACACCTTTGAGCAGAGAAATCAAAACCCACCAAAATCCCAATTCAACGTACCTGGATTCCCTGTCGAAGCCGGACCGGCGTCGCTTGAGATCAGAATCGCGACGGTCTCGCTCTCGCTCTCTATCTCTTTCTCGGTCCCTATCCCTGTCCCTGTCCCTGTCCCTGTCCCTGTCCCTGTCTCGCTCCTTCTCTCGTTCTCGTCGAAACATGTTTATAGGCTAAAGGTGAACAAGAGACAGACTTAAAGAGAAAGGCAGCAGTAGTGCAGTAGGCAAACCAGGATTTGTTGGGTTTTTACCTGCTTACTCTAGCAGGCACCTAGAGGGGTTGGGGTCATAGTCATACGACACGGATGCGACAGAAGAGGGTTTGCTTCTAAGATATTTAGATTACTTCATTATGACCGTCGGATTATATGACCGGTGTGCCCTAGACATTATCATTTTTGATTAATATGTCGAAAATCTTAGCAAATGTGGATTGATAATGGGCCGGGCAAGCATGAAACACAACAACGTTATGCCTTAGACATTATCATTTTTGACTAATATGTCAAAAATCTTAGCAACTACGGATTGACAATGGGCCGGGCAAGCTTAGATTCGTGGCCCGATCGAGAGAAACAAAATAACGTTATTTTTTCAAGCCTCGATCAAGTCAAGCTATGGTCTGGCTGTCCTAGCCCAAGCCCGACATTTGCCTGGCCCATTGTCAATCCATAGCGCGAGCTCGGTTGACCAGGCTATGGACTCGTTACTCAACCGAAAGAAACAAAATGACATCGTTTTTTCAGACTTCGTTCAAGTCAAGCCCAGGCTAGGACGCCCGGGCCGGATTGCCATGCTAATGATAGCAACAAGCATTAAATATACAACATCAAATGATTTTAACACATAATTATTATATTCAATGTGGATAAAATTTTCATAAATTTAAAGTATAAGTATATAATACGATTGAAACATTATCTCCTAAAAATAATAAAACTTTATTCCAAAGCATAAAAAAAAATCATAAGTTATGATTCTATGAATTCAATTCTCCAATCCCTTTTTATACAAATAAAAATATATCAATTAGGTTCACTATTTTTTATAAAAAAAAGATTACAATTATAATGGATAGTCTTGATTAAAATTAGTGAATAAATTAAGGGTCTAAATATAATTAGTAATGCAATATTCATCTCATAATTTTTTTTTTGAAATTTAAATAAGGGATTTAATTAAGAAGATAGTAAGACATCAAGTAAACTTGGAGGAGGCAAATTATTCCACACTCCTAAGCCTACATCGGAATGCCTACCAATAGCCAAAACATGAGCAGCTACATTCACAAACCTATAGACAAAACTATACTTAGCGACTGGAATCTGGGACAAGAGAGATTTACAGTTTTAAATGATTAAACCAAAACCAGAAACATCATCGGAATTGTCACTATTAATGGCTTACGCAACCAGTTGAAAATCAGTTTCAAACATCACTCGTTGCCAACCCTGTGCCTTGATCCAACTCAATACTTCACGCATAGCAATAGCCTCTGTAACCTTTGCATTAAAAAAACCTGGATAGCGCCATGCATGACTAGCAAAAAACGAATCTCCAGAGTCCCTCACTACACAACCAATACCCACGTAACCCGTAGCACTTCCAGTTGAGGCATCAACATTAACCTTGAGCTAGTCTTCAGGGGGACATGACCAACTTGGATTTCGATTTACAACTACCAGCAAAATATTTGGCTGAGCTCGAATCACCTTCAATGCATGCAAAACATCAGCCGCCAACCTTACAACCGAACCTGGGTTCCTATTTTTATGTCATCAAACCACATCATTTGTATTCACCCAAAGAGCCCAGCAAACCATCACAACATTACACGCCTCCTCGGAATTCAAATTAGCAAAATTATCTCCAAACCAGCCGACAAAGGAAGCTTCATTTGTTGATCGAAAACCCAAACTAGACTGCTACCATACACTCACAGCAAAGGGACATTAGACCAGAATATGTAGAATTGTTTTGGAATCACCATGACAAACCGGGCAAACATCCACAAGATCAACGTGTCAAACTTATAAAACTTAATGAGTTGGCAAAATATTCATAATCACCTACCAAATAAAATTATGCACCTTAGGCGAAACTGACAACCGCCAAAGACGAGACCAAACTGAACTTGAAATAAACAATGGAGCTTGCAGTTGTGCGATTAAACTGCGATAAGCACTCTTAACTGTATAGTTGCCCTTGGACTCATATTTTCAGCATAATCTATCAATGGCAGCAGTAGAACATAAAGGAATAGAGAGTATACAGCTCCTATCACGTTCATTAAACAGGTCTTGAATCTTCTCAACATTCCATTGCCGTTGAAGAATCAAATTGGAGATAAGAGAGAGTTGAGAATCCGTAGGTCTGGGGGAAGAAACAAAGGAATTTGAGTCATCAAATAGCCATGGAGAGTCCCAAATCCTTATTTGTGTGCCTAAACCAACCCGCCAATAAATACCCCGATTTAATAAATTTTGAGATTCCCAAATACTACACCAAACATAGCTGGGATTCGAAACAAGATTTGCATCAAGAAATTCACAATTTAGATAATACTTTGCCTTAAGAACCCTTGCTGCCTTAAAGTTAGGTTTTGTCAAAAGATTCCAACCTTGTTTTCCCAATAGTGCGATATTAAACTCACGCAATTTTCGAAAACCTAACCCGCCAAAGGATTTAGGGGACATCATACGATCCCCAGCAAGTCAATGAATGCCATGAGAATAATTTGTTCCACTGGCCCACCAATAACGGTTCATAATTCCTTCAATCTCTGAACATAAAGTCTTTAGCAGCAAAAAAAGACTCATTAATTAATTAGGCAGAGCTTGAAGAATAGTTTTCAACAAAATTTCTTGCCCTACTCGAGATAATGTCTTGTGCTCCCAAGAGTTCAATTTTCCCCATAACCGATATTTAATGTAACTAAAGATCTCCTTCTTGTTGTGGCCTATATGAGATGGCAAACCCAAATAAGTACCTAGTGTTGGACCTCGAACTTTTCGATTAATTGAGGAATTGTTAGCGATTATTTATGTGTAAAGAAAAGGATAATTCTTGAATTTGAAATGAAATAGAAAAGATGGTTTAGGTACAAGATGGGTTATATATGATATGATGGTAGTTAAAAGTTGGAAAATGTACTTGAAACATGTTCATTGAGTATGCTCTGGTGTTTTAGCCATAACTTTTGCTCTACTTATCCAAATGAGATGATTCTTAATTTGGATTAAACTAGAGAGATAAGGCTACAAATTGTCTAATGAAATCAAGTTTTAATTCAGTCTCTAAGAATTTTAATTTTTGGATGGAAGTTGAGCACAGAATATTGTTTCAGTATAAGAACAGTCTGACATTTTTGGTGTATAACTTTTAGATTACTGAACCAAATTGAATGATTTTGATGTCATTGAAAAATTGAGAGAATGAGTAACATTTTTCTAGAAGGAAGTGCTATCAAATTCTTTCAATTATATGATTAGAAAAAGGTCTTGATTTTTCGAAGGAGTAAGCACAATTTTAAAGGAATTTTGAGGTCTTGCTAGATTAATTATTTTATTTGGAGCTAATTATTATGTTAATGTTGGTAGGATTTTAAAGTATGGTTTAGTTGAATTAAGTAGCAAGAGTGTATATGTATGAGGGCTTTCTAGGAAGATCACTTAAGCCATTTAAGTTACAAAGCTTACATGTAAGGGTAAATTGGACATTTTAGACTCATTAATGGCAAAGTTGTAATAAGACAAGTGGGCTTGCATTTAAGGAAGAAGCAAGCACGAAAATTAAAAGAAAAGAACAAGAAAAGAGAGAAGAGAGTAGAGAGTTCGGTGGAGAGAGGAGAGAAAGAAGAAAGAAAAAAAATAGGTTTTGATTTTTCTAAGCTTTCAAGAGGGATTTTGAAGTTTGTTCAAGAAGGAAAAAGGAAGAAGATGATAAGAGCTTCCATTCAAGCCAAGAAGCTCTTCAATTGGTGAAGAATCAAGGTAAGTTGGATCTTAACATTTTTTATTTTTGAAAGGGTTTTGGTTTATATAGCTTAAGAAATGTATGTGTTTAAGTTTTCTAAGATCAATTTTGGTGATTATGTATTGTGGGTTTCTCAATTTGGAAACACTATTGATTTGAAAATTTTGACATTGTGAAGAAAATCAAGAGAGAGGCAAGAGGAGCAAGGGGAGTAGAGGCATTTTGAACAAGTATTGAGCAAGGAAATAAGGTGGGTTTCATGTTTATAATTTGAGTAATAAGCCATTAATGTGTTTTCAAAATCAAGAAGATAAAATGATTTCAATTACTTCATAAGTGTGGCTTTTATTGCTTTTAAATAATTTGCAAAATTGCTACATGTTTGGTGCATGAATTTTGATAATGAAATTGTGAATTGCTAAATGGAAGGATTTTTCGAATAATTGCATGTTTATGAAAAGTAAGTTTCCGAAATGTTGCCATTTGGGCAATATGTTTTCAAGTTTATGAATTACGTGTTATGTGGGTTTGTGGTGGTCCCTTAAGTTAAGTCACGTGCACGTTGACCTGCCCGCTAGTGACATGGAGCTCTTTCATAGACTCTCATAAGTTCACGGCTATGCAAAACCATTATGTGGGATTGCGTTAGTACGTCCTGTTCACGGCTACATAGGACCATTAAGTGGAAATGTGTAGTACGTTCTATTTTTGGATCCACTCGAGCCATTTTTGAAGTGCTTATGTGTTTGTGATTTGTGAACAAGTTGAAAAATGCACCAAATGTGTTGTTTGCAATTTTGATTACATGACGAATATTTTAAGAAACATGTGGTTTATAATTCTATAAGAATTTTACATGATAAAGAACTTTTTGAACGGTTTTGCTTGTTATTCGTTATAAACTTGTTACCCATGAGCTTTTAAGCTCACCCCCTTTTTGTACCATCTTTAGGTGAAGAAAATGAGATCGAGTATCCAAGAGTCGAGGTGTTATTATATTTTTGCAATGTTTCTGTATATTAAGTTAGATTTTGTAAAAGTAAGACGTTAGATGCATTTTGAGAATTATTAGATTTGGTATCTTTTGGTATTTTGGATCTTGATACCAATGATGTAATGTGGCCTGGAATGCCATTAAAGCTTTGTAAACTCCTATTTTTGTTGTTAATGGAATATGAATTGTGTAGGGATGTTGTTGAGTAGGAATTAAATATACTGGAAGAAGTTATCCACTTGAGTTGATGAATTTTGAACATGAATTGTTGTTGCACATAAGTGAGATATTATGGAAAAAGGAAAGATAAGATTTTATGAATGACGCGAATTAGTTGTAAGGGATGAGTCAATGAGTAGAGATTAGGGAGTTTATTGAAGTAAAGTTGGTAGTTGAGCGGCTATGTTCATGACTTTCCAAGTTGTACATTGCAAATTTCAAGTTTTTCATAAAGGTCAAATTGGGTTTCTAACGTCAACGAAAAAATCTGGATTGATATAGGCTGAATTAGACAAAGTTGTCTTCTTAAAATTTGTAGATATTTCTTTTAGCTTTCCATTTATATAAAGTTTGTAAATTTTGGAGTTTTGGATCAATTATGAAGTTTAGAATTAAGGTGTCTAAGAAGAAGAAGGAGTGGAAAGGCACCGTTGTGCTTTTTAAAACTGTAGGCCAAAAGCACCATCATGCAAATGCATGAGGGTGACATTGAGGGTTATCCAAAAAGCATCATCGTGCAAAAGCACGACAGCGACTTTGGAGGTTGGATAGCGAAAGTCGCTACAGTGCAATTGCACGACAACGACTTTGAGGTTTTGAGAGGCTAATGAACATCCGATAGTTTTTTGACCATAACTTTTTCTCTAGACCTCCAAATGACCTAATTTTTGAATCATTGGATTCATCAAAAATTCTTCTATCTCTCCAGAAAAATCTATAGCTTTTGACATTGATTCGAAAAAGATTAATCGAATCAAAGTGAGGGTATCAAATGGAAGAGCACGAACTGGACATTTTACTGAACATGCTTCAGTATTTTGAGGATATCTCAATCTGTAGAGCTCTAAATGAGATGATTCTTATTTCTAAACAACCTAGATGTGTGGAGCTATAACTCTTATGAAAAGATTGAATTTTAATTTAGTCTTTAAAACTTTCATTTTCAGTAGGGAAGCTGAGTATGGTGTACTGTTTCAGTACAATAATAGTCCGAAAATGTTTGGGCTATAACTTTCAGATTTCTAAACCAAATTGAATGTTTTTGCTGTCATTAGAAATTTAAGACAATGGGGAACAAATTTTCTGAAGAAGCCAAATTGAAATTCTGATTTGAGGTTTGCCAAATTATGCTATGAATTTATAAGAAATGAGTTTGATTATGTTGACTTATTTCTGTGGGCACGCCATTGAACAAACTGTGAGGTAATTTTGGGATGTTATGAGAATGAAGATGAACTGTTGATAGCTTATGAGGGATCACTGAAATAACCCTAGAGGGAAATGCACCCATGTTTTATGAGTTTAGATGTTGGGCTTTAGAAGCAAGCGAGGTCCAACAGATAATAAGTTTAGCAAGAGTTAGGTTCTAAAAATGGGGTCCAACAGAGGTGGTATCAGAGCAAGCGTTGGACTTTGGAAACAAGCAGAGTCTAAGAGTTATGGTATCAAAGCCCATAATTAGGTTCTTACATGGGCATTTTGGAGATATGTATCAAGTTACATGTATTTTGGCATGTCTTAGCATGTAGTAGCAGTTGATCCTTAGTCTAAAACATATGCATATAAGTTACATGCATGAGAAATTGTTAAGAGTTTGGCCTGAGAGAATTAGTGAGAATAATGATACCTTTTTAGAATTTGAGGAAGTTGAAAGTTATGGGGAATTGGAAATGGGAAATAGTACATAGTTAAATATGACAGATAATGAGTCAACGCATTTGCATTGGTGGAATTGAATATAACTCCAATATTGTACTGTGTTGTATATCCTTGAATGTGATAAAGATGTGAATGTATTATCATGGATTGTTTGAGAAAAATAGGGAGACAGGTAGAAATGATGAGGTTAGAGTGTACAAGTAGAATGTAATGAAAACAAAAATTGTTATGAGCCTAAGAATATGAAATTGGAACCGAAGTGGTTGTTCGATTATTGTGACAAGAGTTACAATCCACCATAAGAATGTGTTAGTGGAATTGAGATCAGAATTTTATGATGATTATACATCTATAATTTTGAATTAAGGGTGAATATACATATGTAAGAAGCAAAAAAAAAAGGAAAATTGGAAGATGAGATGAATGATAGAGACATATATAGAAGTTCAAAAAGCTAAGTTGAATTCTTATTGTGAGTACATATCTGATAATGGGATCACCATGACCATATATGTATTATATGTGTGGGGATGATATAGGTGTTAAGTCAAAATGACTTTACGATTAATAATTTTGATGACAAATAAAAAGCAGACGAATGAAAAGAAGATGAAAGACAAATTAGAAAAACAGACGGAAGCTATTTGAAAAGCAGACAGAAGCCAAGTAGAAAAGCAGACGAAGTAAAAGCAGATGGAAGCTATTTGAAAAGCAGACGGAAGCCAAGTAGAAAAGCAGACGAAGCAAAAGCAGACAGAAGCTATTTGAAAAG
>JANZXV010000211.1:30775137-30794339 GCA_027576455.1 Erythroxylum roigii | reverse complement strand
CGGCTGCCATCGCCGATCAGCCATTGAATGCCTTGCAACACCCGGGGCCAAGTAGCCTGTATGCTGCGCCAGATCATCGGATGTACAAAGAGAAATATTAAGAAAGAGAACTCGTCAAAAATCTTAACCTAAAGGCCTTCTTGTTGGTCGGAAGAAGACAATGGACTGATTCTTTAATCTAAATTAAGATATTTTTAAGGAGTCAATTTATAGGTTAAGGCCTTGTTTGGTAGACAACTAATCAAATTTTTTTTAACTGATTGGTTGTCTTTGATTGTTTGACTTTTCAAACCATTACAAAAGCTGTTTGGAGAATAGCAGAAAACGCTCGCTGATTTAAGATAAACAACCGAAGATGAAAATGCTACTGATAGCCAGCGTTTTCATCCATCAGCCAAAATTCTAACTATCAAAAGTTAATTGTACCCTTTAAATTATATTGCTAAGTTGTTTAATATTTTACTGTTTAAATTGTATTCTTAATTAAGTTATAATTAAGTATCACATGCGTCATATTTTTGTTCGTTCTAATATACAACAATTTTTAGTAAGTAGGACATTCCTAAATACCTACGCTTTAGGAACGATGTTTGTTCTTATACTTGTTTTATGCAGTTATAGGTTAGAAATAAAATATTGACGATAAACGAAAATGAAAATAGAAATTGTTGCATAAATTTTTTATAGATGATGAAACAGTACAGGTAAATATGACTTCTCTAAAATATAAATTCTTATAAGAATATTCGACCAAATACTAAAATATATAATATTCATACCTTTATTTTTTTAAAGTCATCTGTTCATAAGTCATTTTATACATAAACAGCTGATACTAAATAGTTAATTTTACCAAACATCTCTAACAAATAGCTAATGCAATCCGTTGGTCAAATCAGCTAATATGTCAGTTAACAGTTGATAGAATCAGCTAATAACTAATACAATAAGTTAATTGTTAACACAAGGCCTAAATGAGGCTTACATTGATTTGATAATCAACTTTTCTAAACAAAACGACGTCATTTTATTTAAAGAGTTAGACTTCGAATAAGTCTAGACTTAAATTTAAAATTTTATTATTTTATATTTTGTTTTGTTTAGAAAATTCAGAATTTGAATAAGTCTAAACTTAAATTTAAAAAATTATTATTTTATATTTTTAATTTTTAAAAATTGGCAAAATCGGCTTGTCCATACTTTGCTGCCATCGCTGACACTAACAATTCATTGATAACCAAAAGTCGCGTAATTATTTTCAAGAACTTTCAGTGGCCACCTCACCCTTACCAAACCCAATTCCTTAAAAGTTGCATTATTGCTTTTTGGGGATTTTTTTAATAACTAAATATCATTTTTATATGAAAAGATCATCAATTACACATAGCCTTTTATATATTTATATTTTAGTATATTGTAAATAAATTGTTTAGTATGTATAATAATTTATAAATTATAAATTTTTGAATAAATTTAATAATATCAAATTAAATAAGAAATTTGATTGACTTACTTTCTCCAACTTGTCTTTTTTTTTTTTACATGGAAAGAAAACAAAAGGAGACTAGCTCCGACAATCTCATCTCTTACGAAGGGATCGAGTGTAAAGGTGTCCTTGCTTGTCCCGGTAGAGGTCATCCAAAATGCTTCAAAGAGGCTCTTGTAGTAAATGTAGGCCCAGAGTTAAGAGCGAGGCTAGCGAAACCAAATGATCTGCACAGCGGTTCCCTCTTCAGGCGTGTGTTCCAAATGAACTTGTCTTTAATCCCCGGCGATCCATCTTCTTTGCTACTCAAACCTGCAATTTCTTTGTAGATACTGAACTAGTGGTAGGGTCCATCCTCCTAGCGATCAGCCAATAACATTACCCCACTCCTTATTTTGACGAATCAGAAACTAATTTAACGGCCATTTTAACTATCCCCTATTCACTCTCTTTGTGTTTATCTATTTCTCTTCTTCAATATGATATTTTTGTGTCTATTCTACCATTTATAATCTCTGCCTCAGCCACTAAAGTTTTGATCTCTTTGACTCTCTCTTTCTTTGGCTCTCTTTCTTTTGATATATATGGCCTGTTGAAATCTGGATTTTGTTCATTTATTAGTATTGATTGGAGTGATTGATTGGACTACTAAGCTTCTGGGAAGATGAATGCGATTGGGTTGAAACCGCTGCCTGCAATTAGGACGCTGAGAGTGGGACTTGGGAGCAACAGCGAAGGTGATCATGTAATTAGTTTGAAACAGAGGGGGTTTTTAAGAATTAAAGCCATGGAAGGGTCGCCGTCACGTATCATGGGACCGAAGGTAAATGGAGAGGTGGAGACTGTTGGTTCTAACGGGTCGTTCTCGGACGCGAAGTTGATCAATGGGATTCAAGGTAGTTGCCTGTTCTTTTATTGTTTATGGCAATTCTGGATTTGTTTTTTCCAATCTTAAAGAGGGTATATTAGTTCATGAGAAATGGACTTTATTAAGATTGTCATGCTCTCCCTTTTGGTGGGTTGCTTGGGATAGGAACAAATGGCAAGCGTAGCCCATTGTCTATAGTTGGGAATTCAACAAATATAAAGTGGCATGAGTGCTCAGTTGGAAAATCTGAAAGGCAGAACTTGCTCAATCAAAAGGGTTGTGTCATATGGATAACGGGTCTCAGCGGTTCAGGTTTGTGACTCTTCTATTTTTCGTGAGTTTGCATGAAACTTAGTTGGAAGAGAAAAGAAGAATGCATCTCTTTTCCATGTTTTGTTTACATGTCTAACAGTTACCTTTACTAAAATTTGTAGGAAAGAGCACTGTGGCATGTGCCTTGAGTCAAACGCTTTACCTAAGAGGAAAATTGTCATATATTCTTGACGGAGATAATGTGAGACATGGCCTAAATCGTGATCTTAGTTTTAAAGCAGAAGATCGTGCAGAGAATATACGAAGAGTTGGTAGGTATTGCAATTAGTTACTGCCAAGGCTTGAAATCATATGTTGACAATTTATTGTCAATGCTGTAATTGCCTAGTATATTCCATATTATGGATTGTTGACTCTCTCGACTATAAAGGGCATTTTGCAAATTTTCTTATTCACTTTCCTCATATATTCACAGGAGAGGTGGCAAAACTATTTGCTGATGCTGGAGTTATATGCATTGCATGCCTTATTTCTCCTTTCCAACGGGATAGGGAAGCATGCCGTGCAATGTTACCAAAGGGAGATTTCATTGAGGTTGGTGCTTCTGCAGATTATGATTTGTTTGCAGAAAATTCTAACTAAAGTTGCAACAATTTTTTATGGTTGGTGCGTTTTGGATATTTGACTTACTTTTAATTAATTGGGGGTCCAACATCAAGTTGACATATGTTTTGCTAGTTTTTGTTGACTTGATTGGGTTTACATGTCAAAGGTCTTCATGGATGTTCCACTTGGAGTGTGTGAGGCCAGAGATCCAAAGGGACTGTATAAGCTTGCACGTGAGGGGAAAATTCAAGGTATATTTTGCAAATCATGAATACCAATTCTTTTAATCAAATGAATCCGTTTCTTGTCGGTTAAATTTTTCTTTGGTTTCCCTTGATTTTAGTTGTGCCTTTCCAGTTCCTACCACTGTGTTGTTAGTTGTCTTGACTTCCTATGGTCCTTTTCGGTTGCAGGCTTTACTGGCATTGATGACCCATATGAGGCACCTTTAGATAGTGAGGTAAAGTAGGATAATAGAAGGAAAATGATGTCTAGCTGACATCAAACGTTGAAATGGCAGTTCTCAACTTCTCATGGGATCTAGTCTGGTCCTATTTTTGACTCCTGAAGCAAATGTTAAATACCAGGCAAATTGCCAACATTGGATGCTTGGAGCATTTATTTTCATTGAAAATGACCTTAATCATTGGAAATGAATTTGCTATGTGGAAGCATAGACATCTGTGGACTAGGTTTATGCAATGGATCTTTCTTGAACTTATTGTTTGATGGGTGATGACAATGTTGATCTTCCATTTGATGGAATTTTGAGTTCTTGGATTCTAAGGGGTCAACTAATTGTTGTTCTGTTTGCTGTTGTTTTTGCAGATTGTACTGAAATGCAATGTAGGAGATTGTGCATCCCCATTTGAGATGGCCCAAAAAGTTGTATTTTATTTGGAGGAGAAAGGGTATCTCCATACATAAGTTATGGCTTGGAATAACTTGGCTATAATCTGTCCCTTTGATATCTTCATCTTGAGGTCAACGGAGGAAACTCCAGGCTTCCAAATTGGACTTGCAATAACGTGAAAAGCCATTTGGTTGTATATAAGTTAATTGATCAATTAGCTAGTAGCGGACTGATTTTCCTCCAAGTTTAAGCTTAGTTTGGCCTTTGCAATTCGATGAAGAAAGCTCCATAACATAACTTGTTATGGAGTAGCAATTTCAATTTTTTGTAAATACGCAAGTGTTGTTGAAACAATAAAACTGTTGTCCAGGCTCTCATGACAACTTAAAACAAAATTAGGCATAGACGTACCATTTCAAGGTAAAAAATGGAGGTATTTTGGAATACCTCTTATTTTTTAACTTGCTTCATCTCTTCTCTACCTTTCCTCTCCACCGGCCCTCGATCCTATGACATGTTAGGTATAGATTACGCATCAACACCAACATGACACAGGGATTGCCAGTGACATTATTGTCAGATAATAATCTTATGAATCATTATATCCGGTAATTCAAGTGCTGCGCCCTTCATGTAAATTCCAACGAACTTGTTATCTTTTCGTACAGAAGTTAGCTTAACATTAATCAAAATTACTTTTAATATACATAAATAAAACAATGAATATATTTTTTGTAATATCATGGAAATTGCAATTCTTGATATTTCTACTGTACAGCCAACCAAACACAACGTAGTATTACGAAATTCAAAAGTTTGACAACAACTTTATAAAAGAAATCAGAGGTCGATTCAAATTTAAATATGTCAAACATTAGAGAGTTTGATTAAAAACAGTAGAAAAGCATTGGACACGATTAGGAGTAGGTGTCAGTCCCGGGTTCAGATTACCTGGTCTCATTACTCTGTTCTTATCTTGTTCTAAGAACATTCTGTAAGACAATACTGACATACATGGTATCATCATTCTAAATTTATGTATTAAAAAAAGAAGTAAAAAACAAGTTGACAACAACTTACATGTAAGTTGTTAGTCGCTACATAACAGCTTACCATGTAACCTGTCACACGGTGGAGTGTTTATAAAAGACCCTCTCTTCCTTCTCTCTTAACAAATATATGCATATCAAATTTGTATGAGATGTGTGATGAGTTCAAGAGTGAATTTTAGAGGCTATTTTGTGTGAGAGAGTAAATTTTTGGGTATTTTTAGGAAACATTTTTCTTAAAAGAGTGAATGACAAAATAGTGAGGATATTATCCTAGGGATAGTCAATTTGGGAAACACCTTGTGTAAGAGCGCCACTATTTTGTTTTATCATTTTTCAATCTATGTATCTAATATTTTCATTAGTAGAAGATTTATTCGGAGTTTGACCCGTGGACATATCCCAAATTAGAAAGTGGACCATGTTAAATTTTTGCGTGATATTTTCTTGCTTATTTTACCTGTGAGATTTAATTCGTAATTTTTCCTAACAAGTGATATCAAATCTAGGTTCGATTCTATGTCAAAGCATTTTCCATCAAAGATAGAGGCAAAAATAAGTAAGATGAGTAGTCTAAATGGCTTCAACTACCACATATGGAAGAACAAGATGAAAGATCTTATGTTCGTCACAAAAATGCATTTACCGGTGTTTACCACAACAAAAACCTAAAAATAAATTGGATGAGGAGTGGGCGTTTGAGCATGAGTAGGTATGTAGTTTTATTCGGCAATTTGTTTAAGATAATGTGTATAATCATATTTGCAACGAGACTCACGCACGGACGTTGTGGAAGAAGCTCGAGGAGTTGTATGTCTAAAAAACTATTAATAATAAATTATTTTACCGACAAAATTAGTACATATAAAATATCGAGAAGGTACCTTTGTGACAAACCACTTGAATGATTTTCAGGAGATCGTGGATCAATTATTAGGAATGGGCATAAAATTCGATAATAAAGTGCTTGCCCTTTTATGCTTACCTCCTTGCCAGAGTCATAGGAGACTTTAAAGATTTCAATCACCAATTATGCAGTTGACGGTGTTGTTAACATGGAATCTATAAAAAGTAGAATTTTGAATGAAAAGAAAAGAAGGAGATCACAGAGTTTGACCTCTTCAACACAGTCAGAAGTTCTAGTCGCAGGTTCCAAAGGGAGGAGCAAATCTAGAGGTCCAAATTTTAGAGATAAGAGTATAGGAAGATCAAATAAATATGCAAATGTTTAGTGTCATCTCTGTGAGAATGGTCATATCAAAAGGTTTTGTCGGGAGTTCAAAGAAGAAAAGAACAAAGGCAAAGAAGTCAAGAAAGATGATTGTAGTGATGATGAACACCCATCGATGGCTACGGCCATTGATGACTTTCACATCGTCTCATATGATAATGATGTAAATAGTACATCCTGTGAGTTTAACTAGATAGGTGATAATGGTGCCAATATTCACGCCACATCACATAAAGAACTCTTCTCATCATATACACAAGGAGATTTTGGTGTCATTAAAATGAGAAATAGCAATTTGACTAAAATCACTAGAAAAGGTTATATTTATTTGGAGATAGACAATGGCATGAGACTGCCTCTGAATGATGTAAGACATGTTCTTGATCTTCGCCTAAATCTAATCTCGGTTGGCGTACTTAATAATGAAGGTTTTTACAACAATTTCAAAGATGGCAAATGGAACTTAGTAAAGGCTCCTTGGTAATCGCCAAAGGTAAGAATGCTCAAAGTTTTATGTGATGCAGGCAAAGGTCTCCAATGATGTTGTGAATCCAGTGGAGAAAGATGATGCAATTGAATTGTGGCACAAGAGACTTAGTCATTTGAACGAGAAAGGGATGATTCAGTTGGTGAAAAAGAATGCATTATTTGGAGTTGACAAGGTACGTTTAAAAAAGTGTGTTGATTGTTTTACAGGAAAGCAAAGAAGAGTTGCTTTCAAAAGTTCTTTCCAGAATGAAGAATGTGTTGGATTTAGTACACTCAAATCTACGTCGGTCAATGCCAAAGTCACTAGGTGGTGCTCAATGTTTTGTGACTTTCATTGATGATCATTATAGGAAGACGTGGGTATACACCTTGAAGACTAAAGATAAAGTGCTAAATGTTTTCAAGCAATTCCATGCCTCAATTGAAAGACAAACTAGGAAGAAGTTGAAATGCATTCGAGCAACCAATGGTGGAGAGTACAATGGACTATTTGACGTTTATTACAAAGAGCATGGTATTCGACATCAGACTACTCCTCCTAAGACACCGCAATTGAATGGTTTAGCTAAGAAGATGAATAAGACTCTGATAGAGAGAGTTAGATGTCTACTTTCACATGCACAGTTGCCTATGACATTTTGGGGTGAGGCTCTATTCACAGTAGTTCATGTATTAAATTGCTCACCATGCATCCCTTTACATTTGATGTTTCGGAGAAAGTATGGTCAAGAAAAGATGTTTCCTTTGATGATCTAAGGGTATTTGGTTACAAAGCTTATGTCCATATCCCTAAAGATGAGAGATCTAAGGTTGATGTCAAGACTCGCCAATGCATATTTATTGGTTATGGAGAAGATCAATCGGTTATCGATTTTATAATCCAGTCCATTAGAAGTTGATTTGGAACCGTGATGCTATATTTCTCAAAGATCAAACCATTGAAAATCTTGGTAAGTGAAAAAGGATATTCTGTGATGGTGACCTGGTAGATTTAGAGTTAATTTCTATAAAAACTGTGTGAAGACAATTTGGAGATGAAGTTGAAAATCACCAGTCGAACGTAGCTGATGATGATGATCCCATTCAAAACCAATCAAATGAAGATTCTAATGAAGATTATGTCCAGAATTAACCACCAGCACCAGAGAATTCTCAGGTTCTAATAAAGAGATCTAAGCGAGTAAGACAAGTCACTTCTAGATACTCTAGTAATCAGTATGTGTTACTTACTGATGGGGGAGAACCTGAAAATTTTCAAGAGGCTTTGATAGATGAACATAAGATGAAATGGGTCGAAGTCATACAAGATGAGATGAAGTCCTTGTATGAGAATAAAACTTTTAAGCTGGTGAAGTTACCAAAAGGTAAGAAAGCCTTGAAAAATAAATGGGTGTTCAAGATAAAGCATGATGAACACAATTCTCATCTAAGATTCAAAGCTAGATTGGTTGTTAAAGGATTCAACCAAAGAAAAGGTATTGATTTTGACGAAATATTTTCACCAGTTGTGAAAATGACAACCATCCGTACAGTGCTCAGTTTAGCAGCAAGTCTAAATTTAGAAATCGAGCAATTGGATGTCAAGACAACCTTTATTTATGGAGATTTGGAAGAAGAGATATATATGAAGCAACCAAAGGGTTTCAAGAAAAAAGGGAAAGAAGACTATGTGTGGATTAATGAAAAGCCTTTATGGATTAAAACAGGCACCGAGATAGTGGTATAAGAAGTTTAGAAATCTATATTTGCATTTATACATGCAATTCATGGCTTACCACCAATAGAAGGGTATCAAAATTAGATTTGTATAATCATACCATGCACATATGAGTAATGAATATGCATACAAATCATTTATGTACATGTAAATTTTCTTTAGAATGCATTACTCTCAATCTTCTATTCCGATGTTTAGTATCCCAATTCACATGTGGCAAGTCCTATTTCATTTATTTCTAGGTGTTTGAAAATGTTCATACACATTCATAAAGGTTCGGATAAAAGGTGATAGAAATCGGAAACAAAAATAATGCCACAATTGTGACAGACACTCTCTCCACTCATACCACTACTTGTTCCTTAATATGGATATAGAAAAAGTCAGAAATAGGTTTTGAGATCTTCTAGACAGTTTTTCCTCTATATCTATAGTTTCCATGACACCAATAATTAGACCATTTGGACTTTTAAATTATGAGATATAGGGAAAATATCACAAGTTGCTCCAAAATAGGGGCAACATTAGATCACCTTTTTTGATATCAATTTCCAAAGTTATAAAGCTAGAATTAAGTTAGAGTCTCTTCTGTAGATATTTAGCTCTATGTATTATGTTTCATATGCAATTAAAATGACATAATTTGGAGGTCTTTAGGCTGAGTTATGACTCAAATAAACCCTAAATTTCACTACACGGTACTCTCTTGTCATGTACAACCAATTTCATGCAAAGTAACACCAAAATAACACCAAAGCAACATCCCAGAAACAATTCCACATCCAAATGAATCTTTATATCCATTCAATCATGCACAAATACAGAAATCAACTAAGTGAAGTCTCAAACTTGAAAATTGACAAAGTAGGTCTTCTATTGCCTTCCCTTCTTCTTTGTATTTGCTTGACTCACCAACTAGAAACACCAAAAATATACCTCTCAATCCCGTTTTGCATCCTTATAATTTCATTCCTTCATAAGAAAATTAAACAGAGATAAAGGTGAAGAGAAATTCCCTAACTTTTACCTTGATTTCCACCTAAGATTGGCTTGATTTCTTACATAAAAAATAATGGGATGAAGAAGGTGAAATGGAGAGGAGGAAAATCTGAACTTAGAACCCCCAAAATGTTGTGCATCTCCCCTCTCCATATCCCCATTCCAGAACTTTCAAGACTCACTCATATGCTTAATTCCTATTGGACACACATGCTTTATTATTATTTGTCACACATGCCTTAATCCAATTGGTCCATGTGTTAACTTTAGAAAAATTACATATTGGTCCTTCTTTTTCCTTTACTTACCACATTGGCCTACATTCTTAAAAATTAATTTCATTCCACTATATCTTAATTTTATAATATAATAAATTTCATGCAATTTGGTTAATTATTTCAGGAGTTATACCCAAAACACTACAAACTGTTCAAAAACAGGGACAATAGCTATAACTCAACTTCAAGCCAGATTTCAAAAACCTTAGGGGCACAATAAAATTTTGGTTCCTTCATGAAAGATTTAGATCTATGTCTCTAGCTTAAATTACAATTAGAATTATCCAATTTGGAGGTCTACAGACCAAGATATGACTAAATTACAGAGATATGTTTATGTCAAAACGAACAAATTACTCATTTAGCCAATTCTTTTACATTAAGCACCATTATGTCTCTTACTATATTTAGATACACTTAATTCATTTGTTATACTCACTTCTTAATACACCCTAGATAAGCTATAATACTTATAGGGTATATGTTGGGGCCTTACACTTATGTAGTAGGTTGAGGGAGAATTGTAAGATGGTACCGACTTGCACGGGGATACTGCCACTCTAGAAGATTGTATTATATATATATATATAAATAAGATAGCAAGTTACGAACAACTTGCATTTAGCAAGCTAGGCGACATCTTAAGTAAGTTGTCCACAGCTTGCTTAGGTGGTGGAGGGTCTATAAATATACCCTCCCTCCCTCTTTATTATATATATGTACGCATCATATGTCATATGTGGTGATCGTGAGAGAGTGATTTTTTGAGTTTTTCAGGAAACGTTTTCTTAAAAATGTGAGCAACAAAATAGTGATGATATTATCTTATGAATAGTAAATTTGAGAAACACCTTGTACATGATTGCCACTATTTTGTTGTATCATTTTTTTACTATTTGTACCTACTATTTCTATTAGTGGAAGATTTATTCGGAGTTTGGCCCGTGAATGTAGCCTAAATTAAACGGTGAGCCACGTTAAATTTTTTTGTATTATTTCCTTGCTTACTTTATTTGTGGGATATAATTCATTGATTTTTCCTAACATTATTTTAGTGTTTGAGTTGATTTTCAAACGGATATTTGAGCATCTCTTATTCCAACTTGATAGTTTACTTTTATTAATGGTAGAATATTTTGTAATAAATTAGAAATTTAAATATTTAATTAATATTTTATAATATAAAATTAAAACAAAATATTAAATATAAGTTATCCTTTTATCAACATAATAAACTTGTAACGCTAAGATTCTAATCATAAATGCAATGATATATGTTTTATCGAACATAAATGAAACTAAATTATTATTAATTTCTATATATATATATATATATGTATATATTATATTTCATTTATACATTTAGTTATTTTTGATGAAAAAAATGATAACAATTTCAACGGATGCACAAATTGTTCCCGCATATTTACACCTAAAAAGAATGAGTAACAAATAGAAAGTTTTTTTTTTGTACAACTTGTAACACTATTTCCTTTTTTCTTCTGACAACTTTAAAATGAAAATTTTTTTATGGGCATACTATACAATACCATATAACATTTTCATTTTGGGAATTGAATTTTAAAATGACATAAAAAATTAAATTATGGTGAATTTTTTAAATTAAAACTCAGCACTCCATTTTACAATTAATTATGAATTAAAAGGAAATTTATATAGATATAAATCTGCATCTTAAAAGTTATTTGCATCAAATTTCTTACCATGAAATTATTAAAAAAAATTATACTTTTATACATCCTTAATGAACTAAATTTGTAAAAAGAAAAAGGAAAATTATAAAAACAAAATGGGAGTTACTCGCAAAATCTTATGTATAGCTCCTCTTTCACTCTCTCCATCTATATACGTAGTAGTGCTCCCTTGCCTTCACTCATGTCCTACTACCTAGCTTTCTCCACTCTTGTTCTTTGGCTTCCTATTTTCGGCTTTAGTTCACCCTTACGAATATATAAACTTGTACAGAAACACATTGATATACGTTTCAACTATTGGTTAAGAGATTTATATTTCTACTCATATTGCATGCTTTCTTAGATGCTGATGCCCTTTCCTACGATTGCAGTGCCACTATACAGGTTAGACTTCCCACCATCTATGTTTCTGCTGATTTTATTTATTAAGAAAAAAAGAAAATTCCAAGTTTCAGAAGCTCATTTTCTTGCTGAAATACATAAAAATTTTAGTACTTGGCCAGCCCTCGTAAACCACAGTATGATGGAGGAACTGGTCAGAACCCAGGGTTCAATGGTCGGTTAACAGGATGGACAAAGTTTGGATTACCAATCACCAACGATAGAGCCTAGGGAATTGAATGGCAACAGAGTCATTGTGGCCAAAAGTAGAAGCCATTCAAAAGCTCTATCTCAGAAAGGATAGACTCTACACTTTCTCTGGTACTTGTACTTTATTTGCTGCTGTCAGCTTGTTCGACAGTGAAAGAACAAGAGTTAGTTTTGTTGTTCTTTCACATAGCATGGATTCAACTGAGTGAAGGAAGTAGTCCGGTAACAGCTGTTGTTAAACGAGCAGTGGGTTCAAGCGCGTTGGGGCTACTTTTGCTGAGTCTAAATGCTGGTCTATGCTTAAAGGTGGCTTCACTGCAAATGCTACAGGGCCTGTTCAGCTCTATTTCGAGTAACACTCTTATATACCATCTTTTCTTTTATTGTTGTAGAATAACAAGCATGCCTGTCCGAGGCTTATACGATTATCTTTATTCTCCAGGTCAATTTCAACAGCTGAGTTATGGGTGGATAATGTATCGTTACAACCATTCACAGAAAAGGAATGGAAGTCCCACCAAGATGCAAGCATTGAGAAGGTTTGTGATCAAATCAGGATGGCATGCAGTTGGTTTCAGGACTTTTCTTTCTAATTATAATGTGAATGATTACCATTAAAATTTATTGTCAGGTAAGGAAGACAAAGGTGAGAATCCAAGTAGTGAATAAACAAGGAAATGCCTTGACCACGATTTCAATCGAACAAATGAACGCTGGTTTCCAATTTGGTTGTGCCATAAACAGAAACATCCTGACCAACACAGCCTACCAGAACTGGTACACTTCCAGGAGGTTTAAAGTAAGAACATTCGAAGATGAAATAAAGTGGTACACCACAGAGCCCTAACAGGGACATGTTGATTATTCTGCCGCTCACGCCTTGCTGAAGTTCGCCAAGCAACACAACTTCGCGGTTCGTGGCCACAATGTTTTCTGGATGGCAGGTTCCAATCAGCTGGGTGGGTCTCTTCACTCTCATCTCCAAACCTTTACAATGCTGCAAAAGCCAGAATATTCTCAATCATGTCAAGTTACAAAGGCCAAGTTATTTCCTGGGATGTTGTCAACGAGAATCTACATTTCAATTTCTTTGAGACCAGACTTGGACCAACTGCTTCAGGTACTCTCTACAATTTTGCTCACGCAGTTGATGGAGGCGCTACATTGTTTATGAACGAGTTCAATACCATAGAAGATGGCAGAGACCCAGCTTCTACACCGGCCAAGTACCTTGAGAAGTTGAGATCTGTCCTGAAATACCCTGGCAACGCTAATTTGCGCATGGGGATTGGACTTGAGTCCCGTTTCCATTGGTTGGACCTTGCTTACATGAGATCCGCCCTCGATACTCTGGCTGCTGCTAACTACCCTATTTGGCTCACAGTAGTTGATGTTTCAAGTGGTCCTAATCAGGTAAGATGAACTAAGTCCCTTTCACCCAACCACTTCTAGTCTTGTACGTTACATGATCATGTCCTTTTGGATGTTTTGTTCAGGCACAATTATTGGAGCAAATTCTAAGAGAGGGCCATTCCCACCCAAAAGTAGCTGGAATTGTGGTATGGGCAGCATGGAAGCCATCAGGATGTTATGCGATGCGTTTGACTGATAATAATTTCAGGAACTTGCCTACTGGCATGTATTGGGAATGCTACTGGGCGAGTGGGGTGTTCTCAGTCCTCGGATTGCCAACACCGACGAAAATGGCTTCTTTGAGACCTCGCTTTTCCATGGACAGTATAATGTCACAATCCACCATCCCTCTTCTCTCTCTTCTTCCCTGTCTCAGAGTCTAAAGGTGTTTCCTGCTGATGATGCTCCTAGTACCTTGTTTCTCCACCTGACTGCATGAATCGTCCTTCAATTGCACGTAAAAAAAACACTCCTGTTAGGTTCAATAATAACATACGGATTGCTTACTTTTCCATTTAATTCAAAACTCATTGTCCACAAAAGACCAGTAAAGAAAAGTCTTCCTGACCTCCAATGATTGCTTCTTTGCTTTCCAAGTAACCAAGTCCAAACTTGCCAGAAGTAAGTCCTGAATTTTTAAAATTTGGATATTCAGAATTGAGTGAGGTTAAATCCAAGTTAGAACATATATAGGATCGAAACAAAATTTTCATTACCGATCAAGAACATAACTACTTACCAGTTGTGTTCTGTAAATAATGAAAAAGAAAAATACATCACATCAACTAGACAAAGCATGCACCAGAAAATAGCTATGATCTTTTGTCCATTTTATCTTGTCCTTACCTTTTTATGAATCTCGGCTATCTATTTATATGAGTCTTGTATAATTCTCGCATAAATAAATGACTGAGATTTATGGGACAGAATAAAGACAAGATAAAATGAACGGATAACCTCAAACTCCTGAAAAACGGTGGAAGTGGACGGTGAAGTTTAGCTAGTAGTCCATTCCATTGCATTTAGGTCATTGTCTGGCATATATCACGATGCATGTACTAGTTGCCACATCCTACGCCTTCCACCGGACAGGTTGCATTATTTCATGTCCAAAAAGTGAGTCATTGTAGTTGCACTTAAAAAAAGTGACCATCATTCATTGGTATATACTTCATATTCAGTGACCACACCTTGCTTAAAATATTCCGCCATTTTTCAACCCCATAATAGCTGCCCATTTTTAAACAATAATCCCTGACGTGGATTGATAATCATCCATATGAAGCAGATTCTCTGCATCTACATTATTAAAATTGAAAAACTAAAAATATTTTATAATATTAAGAAACATTTAATAAAAAGTCACCAATTACTACCAAAAGCGTGTTAGCAATTACGTAATTACTAAGAAAAATGAGAAGTGTGGGTTTAATTTTCTTCTGCCGGTAATAAGATATAATTGTTTCCTGGAAAGTAACACGCGTAGGCCCTGCCTGCTGGTTTTAGCAAGTAGGAAAAGAGTAACAAATCTACACGAAATCGCCACTTTAAATTAAACTTGGAATCACAGAAGCAACACTCAAGACTCAAGAGGATTCCACCTCTGCCCATTGACAAAAAATAACGTTGGATTCATTGACCTAAAGTGGCCTTTCTGCGCTGCGGCGACTCGACCAAGCCAAGAGGCAATCCACAGAGAATATATTACATAAAAGTGGCCGACCAATAACTCAAAAACAATTATATAAATGTTAAATTGATGGGACCGTAAGTTCATTTTTAATACCGGGCGGATGTTTTCTTTTTCAGGCACTTAAAATTTGCAAACACGTGATTGCAGATGTTAAAGGTATGACCCACTAGCTACAAGGTGCTGGTGAGGACTTTTTTTTTTTTTTGGGTTTAAACCAGGATGCAGGTTTAAACCTTTCTTATATATATAATCGTTTAAAATTTGGAGTAAGAGTTTTCTCTTCTACAAATGACCTATTCGGTTCGAGCGAAAATTAGTTTAGGTGTGAATGATTTAAAGATACCTTTCAATAATTGGGATCTTCTTAAAACACCTCATAAGCAACCAAATTATTAAAAAAAAGATAACAAAATTATTCACTGGATCCGTCGGTGGATACCCTAATCTAAGACCAAAAAAAAAAAGATATAACCCACTAAAATTTTTTTTGACCAACTAAAATATAAATAAAAGATCCTTGTAAAGAGATTTTTATGATTCTTACAAGTCTTTTTCACTTGAGCTACCAAGCAAAGAAACATCTTTATTGTTATAGATAGCAGATCTTTCATTTATACTATATACACATTGTCTTTGTATTTATCTCCTTTTTTTTCTTGATTACCTTTTTTAACATATGCTTGTAAACTTTAATTTGTTGAATTTTATCAACTTAGTCACTAATATTAATACTAAATTATCATAAAATTTAAATTAGACGTAAATAAGTTCAGGTATAATAAAAATATTCCATATTTTAACATAAAATTTAAAGGTAATTATAAAAATCTAAATAATTCTATATATAAGAATATTTTCGTATTTCAATATAGAATCTTAATGTAATGAATAATTGATCCTATCTAATATGTAAGTTGCTCTTTATGTAATATTTTTTATTTTTTAAGAAATCACAAGTTGATAATAAGTGCAAATAACCCTCACCTTTTTATATTGATAATAATTTGGACTTTCACACGTTATATTGGTTAACTTCGATGATTCAGAAGGTACGTGACATGATAATAAAAGTCTGGACCAATCATCATAAACGTTTGACGATCAGAGATAGAAAAAGAGGAAAAAAGATGAACTGTGTCTAACCAGGGTTAAGCCTCAATGGTTTTGGGCTGGTTGAGAATCTGGGCACACCGTGCCCTGCAAAAACAGCTACAGTATAGAATATCCTTGTTTGACCCTCTTTTGTGATTTTAAAGACATTCCTGTAAATGGCGATTGCAGTATTTGAAGTTTACTATCATGGGCATGACAGCAGCTGCACCAAAATGTACGTTCCTGTGTGATTCTACCACGGTGGGAAAAAGTCCTCTGCATGCTCTGTATTACTGTTACAACTTACAACAACATTCAACGAGAGCCTTTATAAAACACAAGAGTTGAAAAAGTCGTAGGATTAGGCAACTTTTTCCCCAGTAGACTGATAGTTTATTTCATCCACATGAAATGCAACAGAATGAAAATATAAATAAATACTTATAAATAAAAATATAACAATATAATGCAATACATAATACAATATATTATATATATATAATAAATACACAAACTAACAAAAAGGACAATTATATAAATAAATCAAGTCATTCATTATAAAAAAGTAATTAGACTAAGTAAAAAACTGTTTAGGCTAAATAATAAGGAATAAAGTACAACGTAATCAAAATATTAAGGCTAACTATAAAACGAAAGACTTGAAAGAAAACATCTAAAAGACTTAAGAGAATGATAAAGATCTCACTATATGAGATCTTTTTGTCAGTATCCTAGTGTATCAAAGGTTTTTTTTTTTAAGAAAGTATATCAAAGTTTTCTATTACAGGTCATATTCTTGGTAAGTTTTAGAAGAGTCCTATCATTGTTGATTACTTCTCCTCAATAGAGCCATATCATTCTATAAGCTTAATGAATATTTAGTTTAGCCAATCAAAGATAAATCAATTTATATGCTTCACTAATTATTAAGAAATTGTGAATTTATAAAAAAATTATTTATTTTTATAAAAATCATTAATTATAAACAAGTATTAATTATAATATGACAATAATATTCCTTGATCTATTTGGCATGTCTTACACACATTAAATAAGTTCAAATAACATGATTGGGTGAATCCACATGTTTAACTAATATTTGGTAAAAAAGTATAAATTACACCTTAATTTTTTATTAAAATACAAATCAAACCTAACATTTCAAAATGTTTAAAACAGAGTGTCGGCCCCCGAATTTTTTTTGGTGAATAAGCATGATTTAAATTAATTATGAGATCTTTATGAATTTATTTCGTGGAGTTAATTATTATGTTAATGTTAGTAAGATTTTATGACATAGGTTAATTGAATTAAGTGTTAAGGTAGTAAGATTGCATTAAGTGTTAGACCCCATTTCCGGAGTCCAACATTGGATGTCAAAATCCAAATTACAAAAGATATCAAGCCTAATAATTCTTGAAATGTGACTAAAGTCTTGATTTACATGAACTATCTTCAAATACAAAATATGCATAATCGAAATGATGCCTTGACTCTTGGTTACTCGATTTCATTCTCTTCACCTAAAGATGGGACGAAAAGGGGGTGAGCTTGTGTGTAACAGTTTATAACGGAAAAATAAGCAAAACTTTTGAAAACATTCACTTTTCATAGAAAACTTTTATTGAAATCCATAAAGCACTTGTTTTCAAAATTCTCACCATGTAGTCAAATTTACAAACTACAAAAAATGAATGTATCAAATTTGTTCACATATCATAAGAACATAAACACATCAAAATAATTTAGATAGATCCAAAACAAAACGTACTACACATTTTCCATAAGGGTCCTGTATAGCTGTGAACAGAACGTACTATCACAATTCCATATAATGGTCTTGCGTAACCGTAAACTTAGGGAAGTTCATGAAGGAGCTCTATACCACTAACGGGCAGGCGGGAGAAGCCTTTTGTCAAAGTGCACTTGACTTAACTTAGGGGACCACCACAAACCCAAATAACATGTAATTCATGACTTGTAAACTTGTTGCCCAAAATGATACATTCTTGAAAACATGATTTTTCATAAACGTGAGATTATTTCAAAAACTATTTCCAAAAATATGATTTCATTTTCAAATTCTTTTCACAAACCATTCACACAATTCATATATCAAACATATAGCAATTTCTCAATTCATTCAAGAAGCAATAAATGCAACACTTATGATGCAATTGAAATCACTAAATTTCCTTTATTCAAAGAAAACATTAGTGGCTTATTTACTCTATTATAAACATGTATCTACCTTGAATTTCTTGCTTGAAACTTTGCTTAAAAATGTCTCTCCCCTTGCTTTTCTTGCCCTTCTAGATTTCCTTTATCAACGACAAAAATCTCACTCAATAGGGTTTTCAATTGAAAATCCCTTAAAGCACAATCACTAACAACCAGTTTGGAAAGGGCTTAATTAAATTCAAGTATGTAATTGAATTCAATTCAGCTGTTTGGAAACATAAAAATGGAATGAATTCAATTCATGCATGTAATTGAAATCCATCTTCTTTATAAATTGAATTCACTCCTCCAAGTATAGGAATTCAATTACATTAAAGCTTGAGGTAGTGTCTTACTCTTTTGCTCTTTTATTCTTTGGACTACTTCACTTTTTACTCTCTCGTGCTTCACTTGATTGGATTCCAGAGACCATTAATTAAAATATTATTAATAATTAATTAGCAACAATATAATTAATTAAAATATAATTTATTCATTAATTAAAATATTGATTGTAATTAATTAATTAATATCTTGTAATTGATTAATTACAATATAAGTAATTAAAATATGATTAATTAATTAATTAAAATATAATAAATTTTTATTTCTCAATATTTTTTACAAAT
>JANZXV010000211.1:30762126-30775037 GCA_027576455.1 Erythroxylum roigii | reverse complement strand
TCAACCTTCTTACCTGCTTCATCCTTAGATAAAAGAATTGAAGGATGCATAGGGGTTGACATAGGTTTGACCTTTTCCATTTTATATTTGACTAACAGTTCTTTGATATATTTTTATTGATGAATAAACATCTTTTCTTCGGTTTGCTTAATTTGTAAACCAAGAAAGAATTTCAATTCTCCCATCATGCTCATTTCAAATTCACTTTTCATAAGATTTTCAAAACTGGAACATAGCTTCTTATAAGTTGCACCAAAAATAATATCATTTACATATATCTTTACTACAATGAAATCATTTTTAATACATTTTCTAAACAGAGTCTTATATACTTTTCATCTAATAAATTCATTTTTAATCAGAAAAGAATTTAGACGATCATACCAAGCACGAGGTGCTTGTTTTAATCCATACAAAGCTTTATAAAGTCTATAGACATAATATGGCTTATTAGAATCTTCAAAACCAGGAGGTTGCTTTACATAAACTTCTTCATCTATAAAACCATTCAAAATGGCACTTTTCACATCCATTTGAAACAGTTTTATATCATGACACACAACATATGCAAGCAAAATCCTAATAGCTTCTAGTCTAACTACAGGAGCATAGATTTCATTACAGTCTATTCCGTCTTATTGATTATAGCCTTGAGCTACTAATCTAGCTTTGTTACAGTTTACTCTTCCTGATTCATCTAGTTTATTTTTAAATACACATTTGGTTCCTATGATAGACTTCTTCGGTGGCCTAGGAACTAAAGACCAAACTTTGTTCCTTGTAAATTGATTTAACTTTTCTTGCATGGCTAAAGTCCAAGCTTCATCTTGAAGAGCTTCATCAATTTTCTTAGGTTCTAATTCAGAAACATAAGCTACATTTGCCTCTCTTCTAAATTTAGACCTAGTTCTCACTCCTTCTGAAGTTTTACCTATAATCAGGTTTTCTGGGTGAGAAGATTTATACTTCCAGTCTTTTCTAAGACTAAAGTTTTCAGGAATATCGTCTACCTTATCAAGTGGAACATCTGGTGATGATATATCTAGGTTATCAACTAAGGGATCAGATAGAGTTTCATCATCAGAATCGTCTCTTCTATCTAGATGAGAATCATCATCAAACTTAACATGTATAGATTCTTCAACAGATTTAGAAACAAGATTATAAACTCTATAAGCTTTAGAAGACATCGAATATCTTAGAAAAATTCCTGAATTGATCGTAAAATCAAATTTATCCAATTTTTCTTTTGTATTCAGTATAATGCATTTGCAACCAAAAGGATGGAAGTAAGAAATATTTGTCTTTCTTCCTTTCCATAACTCATATAGAGTTTTATTTAAAATAGGTCGCAAAAATACTCTATTTTGAATATAACAAACTGTATTTACAGCTTCTACCTAGAAATACTTAGGAAGATTCATTTCACATAGCATAGTCCTTCCCATTTCCTGAATCGTCCTGTTCTTTCTTTTCTACAACTCTATTCTGTTGTGGAGTTGTAGGAGCAGAAAAATTATGAAAATTTTCATTCTCTTCATAAAACATTTTGAATTTTTCATTTTCAAATCCTCCACCATGATCAGTCCTAATTCCAGCGATAGAAATTCCTTTTTCATTTTGTAACTTTTTGGATAGAACTTTAAAGCACTTAAGAGATTTATCTTTATGTGATAAAAATAATATCCAACAAAATCTAGTGAAGTCGTCATCAATTACGAGACCATACTTCTTTTCGCCAAGACTTAATATTCTGGTTGGACCAAACAAATCTATATGTAACAAATCTAGAGGTCTAGACGAAGTTACAAAATTTTTAGAAGAAAAAGATGTTTTAACTTGTTTTCCTTTTTGACAACTCTCACAAAAGAAATCTTTGTTAAAACTTATTTTTGGTAATTTTCTTACCAAATCATGTCTAACTAACTTGGAAATATGTTTAAAACTAACATGACCCAGCTTTTTATGCCAAATCAGTTTTTCCTCATCTGTTGATATAAAATATAAAATATTTTAACTTTTCAAATCATCTAAGTTAATATTATAGAGATTGTTTCGTCTTTTGGCAAAAAAGAATACGAAACTGTCCTTGTTTTTTACTACACAAGAAATTTGATTAAAGGATACTTCAAAGCCAGAATCACATAATTGACTTATACTAATTAAATTACGGTTTAATCCTTCAACCAATGGAGCATTATCAATAGATACAAATGAATCTTTACCAATTTTGGCAATTCCAACTATTTTGCCCTGCTGATTGTCTCCAAAAGTTACTGATCCTCCTTGCTTATTTTGGAGGTCTAGAAACATAGACCTTCTTCCCATCATATGTCGCGAGTATCCACTATCCAAGTACCGTTGGTGCTGATTTCTTTTTCCAAGAAAGGAGATCTGTAGTATATATTATGTCTTTCTTAGGTACCCATATTTTATTGGGTCCTTTGGGGTTAGACTTACAATTATTCCTCGAATAATAAGAATATTGTTTCTTTTTCTTTCTATTAGGAACAAAACTCTTATGATGACGAACATTACTATTAGTAAACCTTACACCACTCTTATCATTTGGATGTCTATATTTTCCAATCATATCATTCATCCTTTTTGTACTTTCAGTAAATGCTAATAAATCTGCTGAAAGATTATTAATCCTTTGTTTCAGTTGATTAATTTCCTTAGATTTATCTACAATTACTTTCTTTTTCATATCATCTACTTGTTTCTTAAGGCAAATGTTTTCTTTTTCTAAAACTTCTGTGTTCTTCAAGCTTTTAACAAATTCTTTTTCAAAATCCTATATTGTTTTAATATTGCAGGTGAATCTTCTAATAATTCTAAATACACCTCTTGAAGTTCATTAAAGTTAGAAGTTACCTCTTCATCGGATTCCT
Source organism: Erythroxylum roigii (assembly GCA_027576455.1). Lineage (NCBI taxonomy): Eukaryota > Viridiplantae > Streptophyta > Magnoliopsida > Malpighiales > Erythroxylaceae > Erythroxylum > Erythroxylum roigii. The sequence goes on along the minus strand of JANZXV010000211.1, from coordinate 30,772,143 downwards.
TTTCAGCTACCAAGCATATATTTGCTCGTTCTGATGCTTCTGAATCGGAGTTAGATTCGGACGAAACCAAATCTTCTCAAGTTGCCATCATGCTCTTTTTGTTTTCTTTACTTTTCTTTTATTTTCTTAAGTAACGGACATTCAGAATTGTAATGTCCTGGTTTGTTGCACTCATAGCAGACGATAAAAGTTTTCTCATTCTCAACTTCATCTTTGCTATATTTCTTTAAAAAAAATCTTTATTTCCCTTTGCTTTCTTTCTCCACATCCTCCTAATCTTTCTCGAAATGAAGGATAGTTCATCATCATCTTCACTTGAATCTTGATGAGATTCATTGGCATCATCATTTATGATTTCTTCAATCTTTAATGCTTTTGAAAATGTTCTTCTATTTTCTGGTTCTTTTTATTCTTCTAACCAGCCTTTAATGAAATAGATTTATCTCTTCTAGGTTACCTTCTGCATCAAGCTCTACTTCATGTATCTTCAATGAACCAAGCAATTCATCTAACTTTAGCTTACTTAAGTCCTTGGCCTCTTATATTGCTGTAACTTTGGGTCTCCATCTTTTAGGAAGACTTCTGAGAATCTTTCTAACATGATCTTGATTATCATAGATTCTTCTAAGAGCTTTAAGTCCGTTAACAATAGTTTGAAATCGTCCAAATATCTGATCAATAGTCTCCTCATCTTTTATTCTGAACAGCTCATACTAATGAACAAGAATACTGATCTTGAACTCTTTCACTTGATTTGTGCCTTCATGTGCAATGGCTAATGCATCCCACATTTTCTTTGCAGATTTGCATCCATGAACCTTATCATATTCACTTTTGCTTAAGGCACAACTTAGAAAGAACTTGGCCTTTGAGTTTAACTAAAATTGAGCTTTCTGATCAGCTGACCATCTGTCACAAGAGATGTTATTGCCTTTGTCATTTGTTGGTGTATATGGACCATTCCTGATGATATCCCAAAGAACAATATGAGTGAATTCTATTAAGATATGCATCCTGTCCTTCCAATAATGATAATCCTCAATGCAAAAGGTCTTGTGATCGAGGCACCTTCAGCTATAAAAACATATGATTCAACTATGGATCCTTGTCCTCACTTTGTAAAGGTGTTTCTTGGAAACCTTGCTCTGATACCAACTGAAGTAAATCACTTATTAATATAGAAATCACGTATACTATGTAGAAAACACAAGAAAGGGGGTTGAATTATGTAATCTTTTCAAAAATATTAATCTTTTGAGATTTCTTGAATTTCTTTACAAAATTTAGATGATCACAAAAAACACTTTACTAAAGTTGATAAGTATTACAATCGCAAGTAATATTATCTACTCTTCTAACAACATGAAAATTAAAAGATAAAGGTTAGAGAATAGACGCCGCGATTTTATACTGGTTCACCCCAAACCTTGGGTTACGTCCAGTCCTCAGAGTTTGTCTGAGATTTCACTATACTCTTCAACTTTACAAGTATTCTTTCTACCCTTCCAGAGCCTCTTCAAGTCTCTTTCACAAAGTATTCTTTCTGCTATCTTAGCCTCTCTAGGCTCTAGCCTTTCTTTCTCTCTCTAAGAAAGATATTTTGAGCTTTACGTTGCAGTTGTATTCGCTCTCTTATTTCGCGCTTTGAATACAGAATTTCTCTAAGTATTTTACAATCATAATTTTCTCTCTTGTAAAAATGTTATTTTAGTCTTCGACTAGGACTAGTATTTATAGCCTAAGTCTCCAACTGTCTTATTGAGAAACTGCTTCTTGAATCTTCTAGAAACCGTTATTTAGTTGGGTCCTGTAACTAACTCCAACTAACTAACTGTCTGACATTCTAAAGTATCTTCCTTTTTGTATCATCTAATATTGTCGCTTCGTTTGGTATTGCGCTTCGTCTATGATGACGTGTATCATCTATTGCTGACGTATCGTTTGGGATGACTAAATGTTACTTACATTTTTTTGCACACTTAACAAACTTATCAAAACAGTTCATACATTTATAAGATTATTATTATTTGATTGTCACCAAAATTAATAGAAGTGAAGTCTTCTTGGCTTAACATATTTTCCAAGTTCCTCGAAAGTCATGACATATGTGCATAGCACTATACCATGCACATCATAACAAAACGGTGTGGAAAAAAGGTGAAATAGAACAGTAATGGATATGGTTAGAAGTATAATGAGTAATTCCTTATTATCCAAAAGTTTGTGGATAAATGCACTTAAAATTGTTGTCTCTGTTAAATAAGGTTCCTAGTAAGGCAGTTCCTAAAACTCCTTCTGAGTTATGGACTAAGAGGAAACCTAGTTTAAGATACCTAGATATTTGAGGTTATCTAGCAGAAGTACGTATCTATAATCCACATGAAAGAAAATTTGATTTTCGAACAGTTAGTAGTTACTTTATTCGTTACCCAGAGAAATCCAAAAGGTACAAGTTTTATTGTCTGAACCATAGTTTTAGAATTGTTGAAAAAGCCAATGCCAAATTTTTTAAGAATGATGAGGTTAGTGGGAGTGCTAAAAATCAAGTTGTGGATATTAATGAATTAAGGGTTGATGTCCCATTACCCATAAATGTTCTTAAACCCATAACTACAACAAATGTCATTCTTACTTTGGAACATCAAAATAATCAAGAACAACATTTGGACAATGAAGAAGCATCCCATGAAGAACCTAACTTACCACTAGCTCATGCATCTAAACTAGTTGGTATAATGTTAAATAAACCTGTAAAGGTTAGAAGGTCAGCTATTTCTGATGATTATGTGGTTTATTTGCAAAAGTCGGATTATAATTATGACATTGATAATCATCCTATTTCATTTTCACAAGCTATAGGTAATGATAAGTCTGAAAGGTGGATTGATGTTTGAAAGAAGAGTTGAATTCAACGGCTCAAAACAATGTCTGGGATCTTGTAGACTTGCCAGGAGATTCTAAACGAGTTGGTTGTAAATGAGTCTTTAAGACCAAACACGACTTGAATGGCAATGTTGAAAGATATAAAGCTAGACTTGATGCCAAAGGTTACATTCAGAAAGATGACATTGATTATAAAGAGAATTTTTCACCTGTCTCAAAGAAAGATTCATTGAGAATAAGTTTAGCATTAGTGGCACAATTTGATTTAAATCTACATCAAATGGATGTGAAAATGGCCTTTCTGAATGAGGGTCTTAAGGAAGAAGTTTATATGGATCAACCTGAAGGATTTTCCATTGAAGTTAAAGAAAGTATGGTGTGTCAATTGAAAAAAAAAAGCAATATATGAACTTAAACAAGCTTCCAGGAAATGGTATATTAAGTTCAATAATATCATTACTTCTTTCGGTTTTGAGGAAATTACTGTCGATCGGTGTATTTATCGAAAGATCAATGGGAGTAAGTTTTTATTTCTAGTTCTGTACGTTGATGACATTTTGCTTGTTGCTAATGATTTGGGTTTGTTGCATAAGACTAAAGAATTTCTTTCTAAAAATTTTGAAATGAAAGATATGGGAGAGAGATCCTATATGATTGACATTTCAATATTTTGTAAGAGATCAGAAGGTGTATTAGGATTGTCTTAAAAAGCATATATTGAAAAAATTCTTGAGAAATTTAACATGAGCAAGTGTAGTCTCTATTCAAAAGGGAGATAAATTTAATCTTATGCAATGTCCAAAGAATTAAATGGAACATAAGGAAATGGAAACAATCTCATATGTTTCTATTGTGGGTAGTTTGATGTACCTACAAACCTGTACTAGACCCGACATCAGTTTTGCAGTAGGGAAGTTGGGTAGATATCAAAGTAATCCTAGTATTGATCATTGGTAGGTTGCAAAGAAAGTGTTAAGATATCTTCAAGAAACAAAGGATTACATGCTCACTTATACGTGGTCTGATCATTTAGAAGTAATTGGATATTCATATTTAGATTTTTCTGGGTTTGTTGATAGTAAAAAGTCAACGTGTGGCTATTTGTTCCTATTAGTTGAAGGAGCAATCTCATGGAAAAGTGTCAACTAGTCTGTCATTGCTTCATCCACTATGAAAGTAGAATCTGTAACTTGTTATAAGGCTACGATTCATGCATGATGGCTACGAAACTTTATTTTAGAGCTTGAGGTTGTCAACACAGTAAGCAAGCCACTAAAAATTTATTCTAATAATTCTGTAGCTATTTTTTCTCTAAAAATGACAAACACTCCAGAGGTGCAAAACACCTGGAATTAAAGTATTTTGTTATTAAAGAGGAGATTCAAAAACAACAAAGTGCACATAGAACATATTAGAACTGATCTCATGGTAGCAGATCTTCTAACTAAGGGTTTACAACCAAAGACATTCAAAGAACATATGCTTATGATGAGTCTTCGTTGTATTGATGATTATTAATAATATGTTTCTGAATTTTATATTTCTTATTTGTTATGTTTATGTATATATAATTGCTTGAATAAGAAATGTGTATGTATTTTCATAGTAAGTATGTGGACTGTATGTTGTTTATATACAACTTATGAACCTAAGCATAATAAGTTTTAATGTAGTAGTATACAGAAGGGAGTATATGACTGTATTGTGTATGACTGTCATAACCCGCATTATGTGATTTGTTGTGTTGAGGTGCTTGTGATGTTAACAGTTTATAAAATTTAATTTTTGCTAGCCTTATGTTATACCATTAAATGTAATGATGAAACATTCGGTCAAGTGGGAAAATGTAACAAATATATGGCCTGATGTTATGACCCATATTTTTTGTAGACTCATATTAAACTTGGTTTAGGGGTTTTTCTTAATTTAATAGTATATTAAATCTCGACTATTAATTTAGTACTTGATGAGCGTACAAGATTTAATATTAACAAGAAACTGTATATAAACAATTCCTCTCTCTATCCTAATTAAGTACAGACAAAGCAAATATAGAATGTAGGCATTTGTGTATTGGACTATTCATCAAGCTATCATACAAAAAGAGAGTTAAGAAAGAAACTAGTTTGTGAGCATTAAAAACTTACTCTCTGTATCTTAACAAATTCTGCTCAAAATAAGTGATTTATTTGATTAATTTATGTGGTTATTATTATATTCAATATCTGTACAAATAATTGAAGTATGATTCATGATTTAAGTGTGATGGATGTCTTTAATGTTTAAATATTAAGAAATGAAAACTGACAACGGAAACTTCCGTTTCTTTGTTTTTATTTCTAACATGTTTTGTACCCGATGGTTAGCTTCCTGTGGTTGAGTTGTGACGTTTACAATGGTGAGAACATCCTCCAATGCCAGCGCCTTTGGATTATAAAAAGAGTGGGAGCTTACACCTCGGTTCCACATTGGGATAAGAGTAGTTCCTTGTGTGTCAAATCTCTTCTTTCCTGAGCACAAATTGCTTGCTTTCTGTGATCTCCTGTAACTTAAAACCTGATCCGTTTTGAGCAAAGAAGAAAAGCTATCAAAGGTCTCCATATTAGTTAAAGATTCTCCAGAAAGTTTGTAAGCAAGTTACTACCATTATCTTCAAATTTCCTTCTCGTTGATCTGCTTTCTCTTGTTAATCTGCGAAATTGGAGTATATTCTGCTAATTCTGCTATCTTTTTTGTAATATACTGGAACGTGGAAATGATCATCTGAAAATAAAAAACATCAGTAACTTAGAAGATTCAAAACCTTCAGACCATAGACGTTCATCCATTCCACTAGACTGAAAAATAAGAGCTGTTCTGAACATTTGTTGTGTTGCTTTCGTTCATGTTACATTGTATAGCTTAGCACATGAAAACCTTTTCGTATTTTGACGCAATGGTTTTGGTGTTCTTTGTACGTGTTTATTGTTTTGTTTACAACTCACGTCAGACTGTGCTTAAGAAGATCCATCGCTTGATATTGGTCGTTATGACCTTGTAGAGCCCTTCAAGCACAGGTCAAAGAATGATGATTCATAGTTTCCTATTAATTTCTTTATGATAGAATAGATGGTGGAAACCATGGTTGATTTTTGGCTGTAAATACATCGGCTTTTGGTAATTGAGGAGACAATTTACTTCATATTCTCCTTTTGTGTCTCACTTTCTTATGATCAATTCTAACTCCTGTAATTTGATTTAACAGGTCATTTGGCATATATCCAAACACTTGCATGGAATTTGATTTCCCCGGTGACTCTCCACAATTTTGGCCGTATATGCAGTCTAGTTATGAGTACATAAATTCACATAATCAGATCCATCCAGAAGCAACAGAGAACTTCCTTGAAAACCCACTTCAATTTGATCAAGAAAATGAAGAAGATGTCATTGAGGTTACAGCAACAATGGAGTCTGATGGATTCCCACTGGAAGTTAGTGGCAACGGTGGAAGTTGCTGGATTTTGCCTTATGGTTCAGTGAACGACAGATTGATGCTAGCAATTAGATACTTGAAAGAATATGTGGAAAGCACTGATGTGCTTATTCAGATATGGGTCCCAATTGAGACTAGAGGGAAAATTGTGCTTACCACAACCGATCAGCCTTACTCGCTCAATCCAAATTACACGAGTCTTGCTAGTTACAGGGATGTTTGCGAAAACTTCAACTTTCCTGTTGAAGAAGATTCAAAAGACTCAGCTGGTTTGCCTGGTCGAGTTTTCTTAGGGAAGTTCCCTGAATGGACTCCTGATGTTCGTTTCTTCAGAAATGAAGAGTGCCCACGAAAAGACTATGCAAAGCTCTATAGCATCAGTGGGTGTCTTGGAATACCTATTTTAGAGCCGGAAAGTGGGATTTGCTTGGCTGTTATGGAGATTGTCACAACCACTCAAAAGATAAGTTATCATCCGGAACACGAGAGTGTTTGCAAGGCTCTTGAGGTCTTCTTTTTCCTCTCCTTGTTTTCTTTCTATTATCATTGGAACTTGAAACCATGCTTAATGTGCTTGCGTTCCACAATGAAGAATGAGCTTCTATATCTCCCTGGATGGGGAATTCTATTTTACAAAACCATTTTGACACGCCTATTTCCAAATATTTACTCTTCACATTCTTTTCAGTTCACAGCTTCACCTTGCATCTCCTCAATCCTCTCCTTTGTGGTTGTTATTGCTTTCTTGAAATCATTAATCTGCTTTGACCATATACTTTGGACATAATACTACTGAACAGGACTGTGAACTAAAGACTCAAACTAGTATCCTCATCTAAATAAAGACATTTGTTTGCTGTAGGCTGTTGATCTAAAGACTCCGCTGTATTTCTGTGGGCTGCGTGTTGAAGTAAGTAAGCAGTGCACTGAGAACTCTACAATTAGGCATCTGAAATCTGTTGCTGATACGTGCTTTACTTTTGACAGTCTGGCGATTATTTAGGCCAAGTTCAAGTTCCCGATATACCACAGATTTTGCAGAGAGTCTGCAAAATACATGAATTGCCTTTAGCTCTCACATGGTCCCCATGTGTCCGCCAAGGCAAAAGTGGAAAGCAACAGCTTGTCAACAAGTATGGTTATTGTATTTCCACCGTTAATTCTGCTTGCTTTATAGCTGATACAGATTATTCGGGATTCTATGTAGCTTGCTCCGAGCAACATCTTTTTCTAAATCAAGGGATTGTTGGCAAAGCATTCACCACAAACCATCTATGTTTTAACAGTGATATAAGTGCCTTCAGCAGAACAAACTATCCGCTCTCTCATCATGCTAGGATGTTTAATTTGCATGCAGCTGTAGCAATTCCGCTACGAAACATTCATTCTCGAGTAGTTGAGTATGTTTTGGAATTATTCCTGCCAAGTAATTGTCTAGATATTCAAGAACAAATGCAGATTGTGGATCACTTGGCTATTATCATACAACAGGCTTGCCAGAGTTTTCATGTCATTTTGGAGAGGGAGCTGAATGAAGAAATCAATTCGCAAATGGATGTTGTGTCAGAAGGAAGAAATGATAAGGATGGAAACAGAAAATCTTGTCCCTTGACAGAACCATTTCTGGAGCAATCATGCTTGATTACCTACATGATGGAGGCCCAAAAGAAGGGTGAAGGTATCTGTGTATCGTTGGGATCGTCACCCAAAGAAGAGTTCAAGGTAACAATTCATTGGGATGAAAATAAGGTGGACTTATATGATAAGCAGGTTTTCACTGAGTTTGGACAATTTGAACACAGTTTTGGATCCAAAAGTGGAGACAATTTTGTTGGTCGCCATCGTTCATTAGGCTGTAGAAAAGTAGGGGAGAAGAAACATACCAAGCCAGAGAAGACAATTAGCTTGCAAGTTCTTCAAAAATACTTTGCAGGGAGCCTTAAAAGCGCAGCTGAAAGTCTTGGTGGTAGGGAACTTTATATTAGTACTCTTGATTCTCAGAATTTCATCTCAGCTTACTATCAGAAGTCCAGTGATTTAAGAAGCGAGATGAAGCCTCTTTTGATGAACAAATTTATAAACTCTTTTTGCGATTTAACTTGGACGAATAATTTTATTAGACAAATTGAATTCAGAAGATTCAAACCATCTACAATGGATGCTTCGGTTTCTATGTCTACGGAAAAATTGAACATTTTTCACATAATTTAGTTTTCTGCAAGTAGGCAGGTTCTGAAAAATGTAGACTATCTAACAGGTATTTTGTTTCTGCCACTTGCAGTTGGCCCTACTACCCTCAAGAGGATATGCAGGCAACATGGTATAACCCGCTGGCCTTCTCGAAAAATCAAAAAGGTTGGTCATTCCTTGAAGAAACTCCAAATCTTACTGGACTCTGTCCATGGTGGTAATGGTGTTATTCCACTTGATTCCTTCTATACAACATTTCCTGAATTGAATTCTCCAAGTCTTTTTGGGAACGACCCCTTTACTCAACTCGAGCCGAGTGAAAATCTCAATGAGTTGGACACAAAACCTGAGGGAGGCTCTGTAATCTCCAAGGTTGCTGATTCAGGATCACGTTCCTCTTCATGCAGTCAGAACTCTACTTCACTTATATGCTTTTCCAGTGATGCAAAGCAGCTTAACAGCACTATCAATGGCTTAAACACTGGAAATGACCCTATGATGGAGGGAGTTGCAGTGGAAGTGAAAACTTGCAATCAGACGGAACTAAATCCCTTAAACCAGGAGGAGCCGAAATTCCGTGCAATATCCCAAAGCCACAAACCAGTTGACGAACATCCAAGTATTCAGACCCTGTCAACTCAGTCAAAAGGCTTCGTTAAGATTTTAACGGATGGGGTTGCCTTGAAAATTAAAGCCACTTTCAGAGACGAAAATATCAGGTTAAGCTTGCAACCAAATTGGGGTTTCAAAGACTTGCAACGAGAGATAGCTCAACGTTTCAGTATAGACAATCTTAATGGAATTCATCTCAGGTACTTGGATGATGATCAGGAACCAGTCCTTTTGACTTGTGATGCGGATCTGGAGGAGTGCAGGGACTTGTTCCGGTCCTCCCAAGGCCACATAATAAAAATATACATTCACCAAACTCCTCAGCCAAATTCAGGAAATTAGTTCAGTACCTGAGATTAAGCCCACTTCTTATAATGGTTGTGCTGCTTAGGATTACTAGACAGTTAGCTCAGTTCTGTGATTAGTATGGATGCTGTCAGCATCCAACTTGGAGGAAGATCCTGATTTCTCTCCAAATTTTGTTAGGATAGAGGTACTTGGTTAATATTGCAAGGGGATAGATAAGCAAACTGTTAGTTTATGAACTTGCTGCCAATCAATTGGATACAAATTAATGTATGACACTATTTTGAGTTAATAAAAAGGCTTTATTTATCTTTATATATTAGTTTAATTAATATTTTATGTTTTAATACTAAAGTTAAAATCCTTGGAATAATTACTGTGTAATTAAAATTATGATAAGATCATAATTATAAGATTCAATTTACACTTACAGTAAAACCTCGATAAATGAATATTCGATAAATTAATAATCTTGATTAAATAATAATTTTCTCCGGTCCCGACTTGGGTCAATGAGATAAAATAATAACCTCGCTAAATGCATAAGATAA
>JANZXV010000211.1:30726896-30743079 GCA_027576455.1 Erythroxylum roigii | reverse complement strand
AAAATCATATTTACAATTGCTATTGCTCACAGTTGGTCCATTCATCAAATGGACGTGAATAATGCCTTTTTACAAGGTGCCTTAACCGAAGATGTTTACATGCAACAACCACCGGGGTTTATCCATCCTGATCATCCCAACTTTGTTTGTAAGTTACGCAAAGCAATTTAAGGACTTCGTCAGGCTCCTCGTGCTTGGTATGATTCCCTGAAGACCTTCATACTTTCATACGGTTTTTGTCACAGCCCTAGTGATCCCTCATTATTTATTTATAATGATAATGGCGTTGTTACCTATTTTCTGGTCTATGTGGATGATCTCTTACTCACTGGCAATTCCCTGCAGTTCTTAGTAAAGTTCATTACTCAAACAAGTTTTCGTTAAGACAATTGGGATTTCTATTGTATTTTTTGGGCATTGAAATTATTCCTATAACTACTGGCTTGTTTCTATCATAGCATAAATACATTAGGGATATTCTGGCCCAGTTTGGTATGTTTGACGCCAAACCAGCATCGACCCCCTTATGTCTTTCTACACCGCTACGCCTTGATAATGGCACTACAGCTACAGATGTCTCACTTTATAAACAAATGGTTAGGTCCCTCTAGTACTTAACTCATACAAGACCGAATGTGGTTTTTCAGTGAACAAACTTGCTCAGTTCATGTATGCTCCCACTATTACTGCAACAAGTTAAAATGGTTGATCACGATCTTAAAGGTACAATACAGTTTGGATTACAACTTCATAAACCGAAATAGATGGCTCTTCAAGTATTTGGTGCACTTCCGTCTCCTCTTCAAGCATACAGTGATGCCGACTGGGTTGGCAACAATGACGACAGAACCTCCACTTCAGCCTACCTTGTCTACTTCGGCGGAAATCCTGTCTCATGGCACTCCAAACGACAACGTATTGTTGTGCGTTCCTCCACTGAAGCTGAGTACTGATCCCTTGTAACAACAGTGGCAGAACTTTAATTGTTGCAAAACTTATTATCTAAACTTCATCTTCCTTTTAAAGGGTCACCGGTTCTCTTCTATGACAATCTTGGGGCGACATACTTATGCAAAAACCTGATTTTTCATACTCGAATGAAGCATATTGCCTTGGATTATCATTTTGCACGTTAACTTGTTCAAGCAGGCAATTTGACAATAGCACATTTCGACCCATGGTCAACTAGTAAATGCTCTTACCAAGCCCTTGTCTTCTCGACGACACACCACACTCCGCCACAAGATGCATGTCTTCGATGGAGGCGTGCTCTTACGGGGCCATATTAAGGACTAATCCTAATCTACGTGCTTTTCATCGCAACTAATCATTGTTCACCTATAACTACTTACTGTTCAGCCATAACAACTTATTATTACGTAACGTCTGCATGTAAATAGTTTTCTGTATTTAAAACTCTTTGTACAGATTGCAATGGATAAGACAGAGTGACAAGACTCGTATCATTTTTATGACAGTAATTTTCTTTTACAATTATGAGTATAATTATATAATGCATTATTTTTTAGGATTGTGGTTATCATACATAATCAACTTGGTTTTTTTTAGAACCTTAGTGACTCTAACTCATAACCTTCTAGTCATAAAAGAGTAACCTTACTTATTGTTTCAAAGTTCGCCCTCTCAAATATTCAATTTGATTAAATTAAAGAAATTGTTGTATAATATAAATCACTATTAACAATTTGAGACAATATTCAATACTTCATATTCAATTTAATTTACCTTTTATGTTAAGATTTATGTCTTTTAATTAAAATTTTTGAAAAATATCTTTTTAATTTAAAATTTTGGAAAAATTCCTTAAATTTGAGAAGAAAATTAATTATCTTATATTTTAAACAACTTCCATTAAAAGTACCTTTTACTTATTAAGATTTAGTCATACTTATTTTAAAATGCTAAGATTAACGACAAATTTAATCTTATTTCAATTGTAATTTGGTTCACCCCTTATGTTAAGACTTCGACCGTTTTAATTAAAATTTTAGAAAAAAAAACTTTTATTTTACAAGGAAAACTAATTATCATCTATGTTAAAAAGGACTTCCATTAAACAAAGTACCTTTTTACTTGTTTGCTCATACTTATTTGAAAATGCTCTTACTATTTAACTTGGAAATTTTGACTTTATGTTGAATTATATTTTGTATCATTCGATACCAAATTTTCAAATAAAGTATGAAATTGATAAAAAAAAGACAAAACTCATACTGTGTTTTACACTTTCGTATCAATTTGAAACTCGAAGTGATATAATGATCACATTGCGAAAAGATAAGTATTTAATTTTTTTTAAATAGAGTTAATAATTTGTTTTTCTACCAAAAGATAAGTTTGGTTAATTTCTCAAATGTAATCATGTTGTATAAAAAGAAATTATTAAAAAAACTCAATATGGTGGATTAATTCAATTGTAAAAATCTTAAGTGTTTAATTTTTCGGTTCGATTTACTTTTATAACCTTTATTATTAAAAATTGATCAGTTTACTAATTAATTGGTTAATTTTGATAAATTAATAAATTCTTATAAATCATTCCCTCAAAAAAATTCTTATAAATCAAAATAAATTATTTAATTTTTGTTTAAATCTCTGTTTTGCAATTAAACATCAAATTTTTCGTCTCTTTTAATCATATTTTAAATTATTTAATTTTGTTCATTTTTTAGTTGATCTTATGATTGTTTAATATCGGTTGAACCTTTTATACCTTAATTTTTTTGTTTTACTAATTTAATTTCCAGTCTAATGTTTAAAACATTGATAAAAAGAGTTCTTGAAGATATCTAAAACTAAGACAAATACATGCTAATATAGACAAGCGGATATTGTAATATTGAAATGTTCTTAGTAGAAGTATAAATATCGAGAGAAAAAATTAGAAACATAAACTGCTAATTCATCATCTGGGTAAAAATAACATAATTTAACATTCAATGTAAGAGCTTTGAGCTTTCTCTATCCCATAGGAATATTTCATATTTTCATGGAACACATTTTTCATCAACACGTGGAGAATCAATCATGAACTTAGAATTTCCATAATGTTGCATTACTTTCATAAGTTTTACAATGGCAGTGACAAGTTTCTAGTGTTGGGTGGCAATTAAGAAGACTTTGATTGATGCCTGTTACCAAACAAAAATGATTATACACCTACCTAACTATTCACTTGCCCTAATGATGATTCTAATGCTTTGCCAAATCCAAGGACGCGTACGTTGTCATTAATTATGGAAGAAAACCATAAAAAGAACTCTTAGAATATGATAAAGAGAAGGACACTAATAAGCAATCCAGCTCGTTACTTCATGATGAAATTCCCAACACTCGAAAGCCTGTAGACCCACCCACCACCTTTCAGAAAGGTATAAACCTAACCTTTTTTCACGCACATCTTTTTTTTTTGTTTTTGGGCTTACAAAGGATAATAAAACAAACCCTATTGAAATAAAAAAAAAAAGCACCCCATTAGGGCATTGTTCTGTGGTACAAAGTTTCTTGTTTGTTTTCGTAAATGAGTTCTATAACGACTATCGGAGGCTCCTGAAGTATATACAGACCTGGGTTGAATAACATTGCTAGAAAAGCTAGGCTATCAGCATACTGGTTTCCTTTGCGACATACATGCTGAAATTGCACCTCCCATATTCGGTGGATTAACCCACGGGTACCTGCCAACAAAAAATTATCCTCAAACGAAATTATGTTGGAAGAGGAAAGAATGTTAATCATCTCTATTGAATCTACTTCTACGACAACTCGTCGATATCTAAGCATCCATGCCAGTGTAAGGTCCGAGTGGGCTCTCCAGAGTTCGACAGCTAAAGGCGAGCTCCTTCCAATGTTCTGTAGAAATCCACCACACCACTAACTGTGACAGTTCCTAATTAATCCTCCAACGGTAGCAATGTTAGACCCTTGTTTAATCACTCCATTTGTATTTAATTTGACCCAATCCTCTGTCGGTTTGGTCCAACCAACTAAATTGCCAACCGGCAAACCCTATGCCTTAAACACGCAACTTTTCATAGCCCTTGTCCTGACTATCCAATCGGCGTTCTCCACAACGGTTCTATTACCTTCTTCCGACCAAGCAAAGTCAACTTAAAAAATGCTTCTGGTTCTCCATTGCTGTAAAAACTAGCAAGCTACTCCGTATATTGTAACCTACTTTACCTGCTTCACTTGTAAGTGCTTTGCTTCGTAAAGTTGGATTTTACCTACATCCCCTCATCTTTCATCTTGTTGAACAAAATCCGTGTTAACCACCTCAAAAGGGAATTTACACCAAAAGGCTTTCACCAGCGTCTTAAGTTAAGGACCCTCATCCTTTTTGTACTGTTTTCTTCCTCGTTTGGTGCAAAAATGAAATTGCCACAATACAAAACAACGTAGTAAGCGTATCATTATTAGTTACGGTGACACTTGAAACAAAAGATAACATTATGAGATTCTGAACCAAGCAATATAGATTTGGTTATCGAAGGAATGTATGGACTCACCACATGGGATGGGATATAATTCTTTGGTAAGAAAGTAGAACTAGGCAGGTGACTTGCACTTCGTAAGTCACAGTCAGAATGCACAATCCCTTTATAGACATAGATAGGCCACTAGTTTAGTCTATGGTAAGGATGAATTATCACTTTAAGGTTCCAAAAATAACTCATCGTCTTATTTTGTGATTACCCTTTTAGTATAAAGGACTTACGACATGGAGTTGCTTTGAAATCGGACAACATTATGGCTTAGTGGCCATGCCATTCCTGTCAATCATGTATAAATTTGTATGCGTGTGACCCGCAATTCACGGCAACCCGTAGCTTTAGTTTTACCTCCTCTCTTGGTACTATCTTCTTCCCTTAGACTCCCTTATATTAGCAGAGAGAGCGAGGAGTCACAAAGAAGACTATTGATAAAAGGCAAGCAGGCTTGTGCATTGCACTGCTTTTGTTGGAAGAGGTGTTCCACTGCCTTGTTCCTTCTCGGGTTGGTGGATTATTCGCATGGCTTCCTTTGCAGGAACTCAACAAAAATGCATGGCCTGTGACAAGACTGTGTATCTTGTTGATAAATTGGCCGCTGATAACAGGATTTACCATAAGTCCTGTTTTAGATGCCACCATTGCAAGGGTACTCTTAAGGTGACACCATTTTTGCTATCTGCTTATGCACGTGTTTTTTTGCTTTACCTTCTCTTCAGGATCGCTTGGCATGTCTATGCAAGACCATATGAACTATTACTCTCTCGAAGAATTATGAGCTCATGTTTGAGACTCGGGTGAATAATTAGAGATTTAATGTATATCCAGTCATCTTCTTTCACTGAAGATCCTTCAAATTCATATTATACCTTAGATTCACCTTACTCTTGTTTAGACAGTTCTGTTGAGTTTAACTAGTAGCTACTTCCCTACTCCTAAGATCACCCTGAATTTATTTTAGTCCTTGGATTGTTTTGAGCTTTTAAACGTTCATTCATCTTTTTCTTCCTAATATCTTTTCCATTTCTTATCTTGATGATAGAAAAGGAAGATAAGATATACTGTAGGATGACATTATTAAGCAGTTTACTATGAAGGGTCAGGATGAGTCTAGCCTGACATATTTGTTCCTTTGATCTATAGATTTGAATTATCTTTTTCTTAATAGGAGTATAAATCCGTAGTTTTTATTTGTGTACCTAACTTCCCAAATTTTTGACATACTTCTTTTCATCATCTTTGCAGCTAAGCAACTTCTGCTCCTTTGATGGGGTTCTGTACTGCAGACCTCATTATGACCAACTGTTTAAGAGAACAGGCAGCTTGGACAAGAGTTTTGAGGGTAAAACATTACCATCTATTGAAACTTAACATATTCTTTGATCTCAACTTAAACTCGTCTGTTGAACTCAATTTTGCAGGAACACCAAAAATAGCCAAACCAGAAAAACCAGAAAACGAGGTAATCTACTAATTATCTCAGTTATTGCGTTTTATGCTATTTGATTTTCCTGATATTTGTTGCCTATGATCATTGACTAATTTCTGCTTTAAATCTGAACGGCATTGTATCCCACAGAATGCCATCAAAGTCTCAAATAAGTTTGCAGGCACCAGAGACAAATGTGCAGGGTGTACCAAGACCGTGTATCCCACAGAGAAGGTGACTGAGATTAAATTTTCACCAAGAACTCTAAACAATTTAAGTATTTTAAACATTGAATTAAATCGTATGACACATTTTTAGTAATCAAAATGCCTGTTCTAAGTGATACATTTCAATTCTCTTCAAATTTTTTTGCCTAGTTCCCTCATTTTCTTGGACAAAAGCAAAAACTTGTTGATGTTCCAGTCTTATATGTCAGAGCATTAAGTTAACTAGTGTGCAGAAACATCAGCATATAATTAGAGCCAACAGATAAATTCTGATGAAAACTGACATTTCATTCATTTTATAGGTATCTGTTAATGGAACTTCATACCACAGGGGGTGTTTTAAGTGCACCCATGGAGGTTGCACCATTAGCCCATCCAACTACATTGCACATGAGGGGAAACTATACTGCAAACACCACCACATCCAACTATTCAAGGAAAAAGGAAACTATAGTCAGCTTGACAATGAACGTGAGAAAAACTCCGTCACAGAGACGATCTCTACTGTGGAAATTGCTACTGAATCGTAACCAATACAAGCCACTTCCCATTATCTGTGTTCTTCATTACTGTCTTTTCCAACCTTCAAGGCATTGCAATGTCACAAGCGATCCTCCTGTCCTTTACAAGCCAAATAATGTCTTTTCTTTCTAGTTAACTCAGTGTATATGTTGATGGGTGTCTTGTGTGTGTAATTCTGGGGGCTATGATGTATCACTGGATTTTGCTTCTTGTGAGGTTTGGGGTGAGAGCTATGGTACTTCCAAGTGTGCACAGTTTGTTCCCTGCGTTTTGGCTTTAAGTGGACAAAGGCAATAGTGCATCAACAATTTACAGAAATAAGATCTTTGTTTTGCTGTTCACTTTTTAATTGGGCAAAGGGTGTGAAAATAGAATTCGCTAATAATTTAAGGACCAAAAGAAGCAATGCCTTTAAAGAAGAGAAGTTTTGGATCAGAGGGTTATCTTTCTAACCTTGACTCAACCAGCCTTGCTAGTATGACATGAATCCAACATTGTGTAAATTGAAAGAGAAAAACCGACATTGTGAAAGAAAATAACTCACCTTATGACAGAGTTAGGTATATGAAATGGTGCCCTCTTTCAGGTTACATTAGAAAATGGAGCAGAAAGGTATTGTTTGTTCGTCTACTTGAAGCAAAATCATTTTTCTCCTCATTCAACCAGGTAGGATATTTTACCATACGAAGAAATTTGAACTCCATGTTGAGGCAGCTATCATTCAATGAATACCTCAACTCCCCCATAAACATGTAATGAAACATCCTCAAGAAATGCATACTTAAAAACAACTTTTTAATGGAACTCCTCATTATTTATGACACGTGTTTACGGCTTCCCTGGAAATCACAGAATTCCTTAGCAGTCCATCACACCAGAATTCACTCCAAACACAAGTATCACTTTAGATTTAACTGTTTTACAGATATGGTTCTGAACTTGGCGTTGTAACTATACAATATAATTAAAAAGTCGGGAAAGAGATGCTTTGGCTGGTTAAAGCTGATGTTAAAACAGTTAATTCCATTTCCAAGTATGTACACCAGAAAGTTTGTTTCATGAACCATGAATCTGCACTCAGCTGTGTCCAAAAGTTCACACTCTCTTTCCCGTGCTGCAACAGTTTCGAACTCTAAGCTCCTTGGAGAAAATTATCTTAGTGCACTTTTGCAGTAGTATCCAATTAGCTACCATTGTGCCATTTGAAGTAGTGATGCATGTGGGGGTACTAGACATTGACATCAGAGCTAAGGCCAAAAGCAGAGCCCGACTTAATCAGCTTCCATTTGGTTGGTAACCCTTTTTGTTGTCTCACCTTTCAGTATCTGAGCAGCAAGGATCAGAAGCTCTACCATCTCAAATCCTGCGGCACAAACAAAATCTATCTTATTGCTGCTGGCGTCCCCATATACGTCATCTGGCTCACTGCACACATTTAGACCAATTGATTCACCTTCTGTATCAGCAGACCAACTTATAGGCAAGGAGCTCCCAAGGGCAGTCTTCACAAGTTTAGCCTCGGAAACGATATTATCAAGAGCTTCTGATATGCCTAAAAAGTTATCAACGCAAGGAATTGATTCTTTCACCTATAAACAACATTGAGACAGCAGTAAGAAAGCTTGTGTGACATCAATTAGAAACCTTTATTCATTATGGTTTACTTCTGAACTAATTAATACTGGAACTCAACCTTCAAAAAGCTACTGCTGCCATCTAGGAAAACAGCACACCCTTGACACATACTGTCTATCAAATAATTACCTTTACAATTGCAAGACGGAGTCTATGGATCGAAGAAGTCAGATGCTCCATGCTTTCCATGCCTTCTTTGAGGGTAGCATTTTCAATCTTCATTCTGTTAAAATAAAAACGTTCAATTTATTCAGGTGGACCAGGGATCATTTAAAAACCCTTTCCAATAAAAATTGCATCAACTGCTGTGAAGGGACAACAAATTAAAACAAAAAACTTGCAGATGCAACTTCTTGAAAACTTCAATTTTGAATCAGAAAATATCATTGGATGCATAAACACTGTCAGACTAAAGCCATAAGCTTCAACTTTACTAACCTGGCAAAATCCATATTGTTAGATCGTACACTATTGACATTCCCTTCACCATTTTGATGTGCTCCAGTTTCATTTCCACTTAAATCTAGAGCACCAATCCACCGTGTCAAAGATGTCTTCTTCAACAGATTCCTCAACGGTCCATCTCTTTCATTAATCAAAAATCTTTTTCTAATGCCCAAGAATGCATTTCCTTGTTTTATCTCCGGTTCTATTCTCCTGTACGTATCATGTAACCATCTCGTTAGTAGTTCAATTCAAGGAAATAGAATCATGAATGCCTTTTCAAGTGAATAGGCTCTCACTAATCTTTAGCTTTGGTAGCAGTTTTTAACTAAAAGTCTTATAATGCAATCTTAAGCACAATGGACAGGGACCTTCCAACACATCTCTTTTAGTAAATAGCAACATTCTCTACATGACAATAGGTGTACAGATGATAATCAATAACTTGGCATTGGACATGCTTTCAATAGTAAGAATTTTGGCACAATTCAATCAAGAGATCCAATTTGTACTGAAGTAATTACCAAAAGAGAAAAAGATGTTATAAAACAACTTGATTTCAACATAAATGTACCAAATGTTATTAATCTAGAGAAGAGAAAAGTCTATCAATCATACTCTTGTACTAGTAGCCGATATTCCTGCTTCAACTGTGCCAACTCCATGAGTGCTTTGACCTTCTCATTTGTAACCTAACCAACAACCAGACAATCAAAAGCATCAACAAATGCAACTGCAAAGCTCATTACCCATTATACCAAAAACAGAAATTTGAACCTCCATTGGGTTCAAGTTTAAAAGCATAGGAAAATACTTGTAGCAAGTTTCTCTGAAGCTCCTCTACTTTTTTCTGAAGCGCTGCGTTCACATTTCTTTCCAGTAGATGCCTTTCTTCCTGCTGTGATAAAAGCAACAGTGCTGCCACCTGGAAAAGAACAGGCACTTGAGTGCAGAAAAGCAGACTTATCCCAAAACAGTTGCAGAAATTACCTAAGGGCAACCATACAAGAATGAGATCATGTACAAGTGTTAGGAATGAGAGAGGAAATTGGACCTTCTCTTGCAATGCCTGTGCAAGGACTTCAGATGTGTTGCCTTCTACACAGACTGCAGTATCTCCTCTCTGCAAATTAAAAGAGTGTAAAGTTATAGATGAACTGACTACACAGCAAGCTTCAGAAAAGTACAAATTATTCTCTCCACTACAGTTACTTTCTTTGCATAAGACCAAAATGTACAGGGAACTTCACTCTAGTAACTCATAACAAAGGTTAAAGAATGTGAACCACCATATACTTAATGTATCCGTATTTAATAACTCAAAATCGTTGCTAACATACTATACATGTGTTTGTTAAATCCATTGGGCTGGATCACTATGAAAAACAATTTGGCAGATATGATGAGCTATCTGATGCCTTGAACATCACATAACTAATAGTCCCTGATGAAAGAACAAAAGTTTCAACTGTAACAAGATACGGTGGAACTTCGTAAATTCAAGGCTTTGCCAACTTCTGACAACTCTTGAGTTCTAAGAACCTTAAGTGTAAAATTCCAAGGAAAATAGGTATACAATGAAAAATCTATGATGGAATTTCATTTGCTATTCTAGATACTTTCCCCAACTATCAACCAAAACTTGCGTTCTGCATTTACATGACACTCAGCATGCTGTAACACTATCCCTTCTCAGTAGATATACATTGTTTTTACCCCATACATAATAAAGCTATGACATTACAATTTTGGATGACGTAAGTTCTGGTATTCATTGAGTTAAAACCTACAACTTGCAAATTCCTGTCATATGTACATGATCTAAGCCAGATATGTCATCAATTTTTGAGCTGCCATCAAACATGGAAACAAACAGATAACATTGGAGCTATTACTTTCTCATGGACCAATCATATCAAGCTCAGGTAAAACATATATTTCTTTTTATAAAATGGTATTGTATCAGCAATGCTATTCATCAGAAATTTGAATCAACATAACTAGCTTTGCCATCATCAATTTATTGTCCTTGTTGGCAGCATCAACACAATATAGGAATTGCAAACCACTGACTTTTGGGGGAAGCAAATGGTAACCAATTTGATCAGATTTAAGGATCAGTAATACGTAGTCATCAGGGAGATGCGATAACTTATCATAAGAAAGAGCAAAGAGAGGAAACAGATGATAGGGCTAAACCTTAGATAGCAAGGCAGGGACTGCATCTGCATTTATATGCACAACTCGACAAACATTGTCATCTGTGCTTACAATTTGATGAGAAAGCTGCAAATTTTGTTCTCTGCTAGCATCAAGCTGTCTGATCTTTTCCTGTACCGTATTAATCATCCATTCAATCTGAGATCTACCCTCACCAAGTAAATTCAAGATTTCAACTCTCTTCTGTGAATGGAAATCACATAATCTTGCTACACTATTCATCATCAGTTTGTCTAACTGAATCTGTAAGCAAGTGGTAAAACCAAATATTAGCAGAGATATCCCATAAACATCTAAAAGTTACCAATCCAAAGAAATGACTATACCCACTTGTTTCTTTTCCAGTTCACGAACTCTCCTCTTTAAATGGTTTTCAATTTCCAGCCCCTGTAAGCCACAGCCGGATCCACATTTTAGAGGACACAACAGAAACGCACAAAACTGCTTACAGCCAGAGTTAAGTCCATACCACCCGTTGTTTGTTCCGAAGGTTATCCAAGGAGTTCCTCATAGTTTCCAGCTCTTCTTCTAATGCACTCTGTCTGATGAGAAGTTATTCAAGGAGAAATAAAGGATGTAGAATCTATAACTTCAATTCAACAGTCTTAGAAGCTAAAAGTGATAAAACATATTAAGCCTGCTATTAGATCCATTGAAGTAACAAGGACTTTCCAAGATCAATGGAGGAAAAAGATCAATTTTGCATCATTTCCATCATACCCATTCTACAACAGCATACAACGTATGAAGGCCTATAGTCTAAATGCAACTCCACATTTACTGGTGCATAGGAGATAGGGCCCAGCTAGACACTTGGAAAAATAACCTTTTGCACAAAGTTTTTATAACAGTGGAAAAAAAACATAACATGGACCATGCAATTATATTAACTGATTACATAAACCAACAGGAAAAAGACAATTAAAACTTACTATATACTTAGAGGTGGAAGTATCATTATAACTCCACATCTCTATTGAGTCATGCAACAGAGATGCACATTTATCATCCCAATTTATATCATCATATTCCTCAAGGGACTGCTGTCTGATATTATAGAACTTGTTGACAACCTGTCATCAGACAACAAACATTTTAACCAAAAAGAAAACATGTATACTAACTAGATGATGGATCCTAAAGATATCTAAAAGAACTTAAGAGTCATGAAAAACATTTTATAACTAGGGGGCAATGGGCCGGGCCAAGCCTTAGAACTGGCAGCTAGATCCCAACCCAAGCCTGAGTAGGTCACCTAAAACAATGTCATTTTGGGAAATTTACCCAAAACAACATTGTGTTGGGCTCGCAGTGCCGGCCCCTCAGGCCCGAGTCCTGCTCGAAGCCTGGTCAAACCAAGCTCGGCCCGTTGGTCCAAGAGCCCAACTGCCATACCTAAACACAAGCATTGAAAACAGTTATTCTGTCTCTGAATAAACAAATTAACCCATCTGCATATCCGTTTTCAACAGAACAGTCAAGTCTGTTATAATTTTCTGTCTCCTATTCTTTCTGTTCTGTTTGTGCTTCGGGTTTTGGAGGATTCCCAAGCCAAATGTTTTCAGGTACGATACCTTTACCAAACATGACAAATAATAGCAAAGAAAATTCAGGAAAGGAGGAAAAAAAACAATAACCTTCTCTAAAGTGTCATTCTGCTCTTCTAACTTTGCCTGAGAAATCTGCAATTCATCCCTAAATCTCTTGTGTTCAAGGCATTCTGTCATGAGCTCTTCTAACCTGTATAATCAATAATCAAAGATGCAAAGTGCAAAATGTTTATCAAAATTGTCCAGTTCACACAGGCAAAATATCATTGGTAGCTGCTACATGATCTTTAACTTTTGCAGCATGCCACACTATATTGACAGACAAGTAATAACGTATGGGAAGTACCTATTCTGAATTTCACTGAACTTCTGCGACATGAACTCCTCATTCTCTTTTGCCTTTTCAGCCTGTCACAGTTTTTGAGATTTTAAAACTTAACTGAAATTGCATGGCACAGACCACTAAAAAGTCTTGAAGATAGAGAAAATGAAGCCAATCAATTAACATTACAGATGAATGAAGGAATTTCACAACCTCCATTATTGATTGATCACGTTCAGCAAAAGCAGCTGCTACACAGCTCTGGAAAAATTTAAGTTGCTTCTCTGCCTCCATATTCTGACATAAACAACACACCAGTTGGGACCAACCATGACAGAAACTCCAGTGCATTGGCAAAAAATCTCAACAAACAGAAAATCATTTGAGGAAGAAAAATAAGAGTGGAAGTTAAAATGTCTCAAAGACATGTTTACTGTAGCTTGTAGAAGCAACTAATTTTATTGTTGTTCTCAATTGCAAGAAAATCAAGTCTTGCTTTTCCTATAAACTACCGAGATGTCTTTACATTATTGTCACTTGACTGTCAGAAAACTAACATCTCATCGAAGAGACAAGTCGGCTACGCCATGACATCAATACAGGAAATGAAAATACAACAGGTCTAGAATTACTTTGGAATCACAACTTCTAGTATAAAGAAATGCAAGCTCCACATCTTACAGACAATAACTTATTATCTGATTATATCCGACCAAGTCAATACTCCACCAGTTTGCTCCTCACTGTTATAGTTGTTGGTTTACCTTAGGTGAATTTTGATCATGTTGGATAATCATAATTGCCAGAAAAGAGAAAAAAGATACATGCTTGTCCAAGAGTTAATACAGAGAGAGTAAGACCTTTTCCACCTCTGCGCGGTGTAGATCTGACAGTTGGCTCTGAAGCAGCAAAATAAATATATAAGAATAATCAGCTAGCTTAAGTGGCACCACTTAATTTCAAATTCTTACTTTGATATGATAAGCCTCTGAAAGTTCCTCCTGAAGATTAGCGTTATCTCTTGTACATGCTGCTAACTTCTTTTTCAAGTTCTCAATCTCCTGCTCCAAACCAGCTGTCCTAAGAGGGCATTAATTTTAATACAACCCCCATTCCCTCAATGAAAGAAAACTGCACAAGATAGACCCTCTTTTCTCTCCTCTGCAACTTCAGACTCCCACATGAACAAAAAATAAAGGGACAAAGGACCAAAGTACCAAGTCTCTATTTCTTTTCATTCTTTGGGCAGGGGAGGAAGGCTTGAGGGGAGACAAAGATGGTGCAGGCAGAAAGAAAAGGATAATTTTATACCTCTGGAAATGCATTCGAGTAGCCACAACAAGATAACTAGGTCCAGCTTGCTGAATGCACAATTGTTCTATATCTTTGCGCAATTCATCACGCTCTGTAAAACACCATATTTTAATCACATGCTTCCCTCAAAACCAAGCAATTTAATTAAATCACTTCTCATACATAAAGTTGGCTTAATGCTAAAATTGATCAACAAGAATCTGACTAGCACCTAAGGTTTTGCGCGTAGAAAATATGGAGTTTCAGGATAAACTGAAAATGAGAAAATGGCCAATCTAGAAACCATAACCACCATTTCAACTATGGTGGCAATGCTTATGCATGCATAACTAATGTGAAATTATCAGACACCTCCTAACCCTAGGCAAACGTTTATGGTTTCAATGTGAAGAAGAGTTACCATGCTCCAATTGCTGAATGCGAGCCATCAATGACTCCTTATCATCTAAATTTGCATCCATGCCTGTAGGAGGGAGACAAAAAGAGAAAGGGTAGCCATCAACAAACCCAACCAAGCAAACAATTTGCCCAATAACAAATAATAAATGAACCTCAATCTCCACTAAAGGACATTAGGACTCATAAGAAACGATCAAAACATTTTTCAAACTAAAAATACTGAATTAAATAGAAGAGTGTTTTGAAAAACACATCTTGAGAAGACATTCAACCAAATTTTCAAAGGACAAAATGGCATTAGGACTCATAAGAAACGAGCAAAACATTTTTCAAACTAAAAATACTGAATTAAATAGAAGAGTGTTTTGAAAAACATATCTTTAGAAGACATCCAACCAAATAGTCAAAGAACAAAAATTAAGACAGTAAATTACACATAAAGGTTTTATTTTTTAACGTGAAAGCTGAATGTTCAGCCTCAATTCCTACATTTTTCAACACTAAAAAACTATATTAAAAAAATTGTCCCAAAAATTCGTCACATTCTGAGTTACTTCTTCAGACCAAATATCATTCAATGACATGTTTTCCAAAACAAGCAAAAACAAAACCCAAAAAGCCAAGAAAATAAAAAAAGAAATCCTGATATCGAATGTATTAGACAAATAAAACGGAAAAAGCAGAAAGTGAAGTCTTTTATCAAGAGGTAATCGAATTTTCGTTCAATATGTGCACAAAAGAGAGCGTGAGAGAGAGAAAGAGTCAAGAGAATACCTTAAAGTTGAAGTTAGATGCAGAGGAGGCCAAGAATTCTAAGCTTACAAACGAAAACCACAAAATATAGAAATAGAAACTTGTTGATGAGAGGGAGAGACAAGAGAACCAAATTCCCTCCCCCTCTCTTTCGTTTCGATGTGTTTCTAAGGTTTTAGCAAAAACCTGAGATGTTCTTCCCTTCCTTGTCCAACTTAACAATTATGTAGCAGATCGTCTTAAGGGATCTAATCATTTGGGCTTATACCATATCCGATGATCTTATGTCATATCATTGTGGTTAAGATATAGTTTAGAGACAACTAGAAAAGGACGAACGAGACCCTCTGTTTGTTCGTGTAGGCCAATCTGGTCTTATCGCAAATAAACGGATAAATGAGATTTAATAGAATAAGATAAGAATAAGTTAATTGCAATTAAATATATAAATAAAATTTAATAGAATAAGAAACAAGATATTAAACAAAAAAGGAGAAAATTATTTATTAAAATTATCTTTGTTGAAAATTTTATAAAATTTCTTTGACCATATCATTTTACCATATAACTAAAAGAAAGTACAATTATGATAAATAAATAAATAAATATGTATATATATTAAAACTAAAAGTAAAAGAATGCCAATTTCCTCTATAATTTTAGTCAATTTATTTTTATTATTTAAATTATAAAACTAAAAGTAAAAGAATGCCAATTTCCTCTATAATTTTAGTCAATTTATTTTTATTATTTAAATTATAAATTATAAATTTATTTTTGTTAATTTTAATTGTAAAAACTTCTTTTAGTATTAAGTTTTAGAAATTTTAACTTTATTAAGTAAAACTATAACAATA
>JANZXV010000211.1:30645192-30659703 GCA_027576455.1 Erythroxylum roigii | reverse complement strand
TTATAATTTTATTAATAAATAATTTTAATTAATTAAATATATAATATTAACTTAAATTATTCATAATTCTTGTTAGTCATTAAATAATTAAATAATATATATTTAGTTGATAGTAAATCAGATTATAAAAAATAAAAATATAAAACAAAAATCACTTTTTGTAATTTTTATAACTTTTAAAAACTGAACTAAAATCAGAAATTTTTACTAAATTTAAAAACAAAAATACAAATCCAAAAGTATATATAGAAGCAAACAGATCCTTATCGATTGGTTGAAACCGCCAATTCTATAATTTTTAACACATTTTTTTTGTTAATTGATCCAAATCCTGACGGCCAACCATCTGCATAAAATAAAGCTAAATACTTCAAGTGTTGCCAATACACCTTCTTGACAAAAACATGAATCACAATGTCGTATTGTTAGTTTATGCCTTTGTAGCCAATTAATTGGATGCAAATTAATGTATGGCATTATCTTGAATTAATGAAAAGATTTTATTTTTTTATGTATTAATTTAATTAATATTTTATTTTTAATACTAAAAATAAAATCCTTGGAATAATTATCTTGTAATTGAAATTATGATGAGATCATAATTATGAGATTCAATTTATACTTATGTGTTATTCCTAAAATATTCCTAATTGTAGTTTCATCAAGACTGGATATTGTTGATACGGTAAAACTAGCACACATTATATTTCTTTCTTATGAAAAAAGCAATTAGTCTCATAAATTAAAGTATAGAGATATTTAAATAAATGTGTGGGTAATTGTTAGAGAATAAGTCACTGAACTGACCCCATAATGAGAATTTCGGATGGAATATTACTTATGTGTCTATGGATTATCTCATAATGATGGTTGTATAATTGATCCTCAGACTTGAGACTACCAAGGTATCTAGTGTGGGAATTATTGTGTTTTGATGCTAACTATGAATCGTCCTAGGATAATTCAGTTGGTAGTAATTAGATACATAATGAACCATATGTAGATAGTTGAGTAAATCAATATAGGATTTGTCACTCTAAAGTAATTAGAGAGAATATTCTGTTGTTCTTGATTAATAATGATTTATGGAATTCTCTAGGCAGAGTGAATTGATATTTGAAAAAGGAGTCTTTTCAAATTTCAATTATAAATCAGTTACTGATTAGTAAGAACGAACATGATTGGATGATAAGAGTAGACATTATATCCATACTCTGTCCAATTAGAATATTGAATGACGAAAGGATTAAATTATACATTATAGCCATGCATGAATAGGTTAATTCAATCACTTTGACATTCCTAATATTTGGGTTATCGTAACATGTTGCGAGAAATCAATCATGATTTATGATTATGAATTATTTAATTAGAGAATTATAGATAAATTAAAATAAGTTTTAATTGATCTAATTCTAATTGTGAATTAGAATTAGAATTTATAATCATTGCCAATTTATTAAGAATCTAATGAGTTGCACATCAAAAAGCAATTTATGAAAGAAAAATCAATTTAATTAAGTTGGACTTAATTATAAAGTTTGAGAAACTTTAGGGATCAAATTTGAGGTATTTTATTTTATTAAAATTAAATTAATTATAATTAGAATTTGATCTTAATTATAATTAAAGAGATTTAATTTTAATAAAAGATTGTTATGATTTTTTCTATTAAAAGGGAAGAGCTTTTGAGAAGCTAGCACTTTTTGTCTTCTTCCTCTCAAAACAGTTTGAGAATTGCTCTGTAGATGCCATCAGAGGCTGACCATTTAAATAGCTCGTGATTTATCAATCAGAAAAGTTTCAAAGGCTTTTCAACAGAAAGTGAACAGGGTACGATTTCTTAATCGTTTTATGTTTTATTCAAGTTAATTCAATTATCGGGATCCGTTCAGATTCTGTAAAAATTTTATTTTTTGCTACGGTCGTGATTTGATCACGGTTAGATTCCAACACGTATAAGTTTATGAAAGTCTGTTTGTATAATAAGAGGTTACCTTTAAATATTAAAATAAAGTTTCTCTTAGTTATAAAAGGATCTGTGCATTATATCATACATGCAAATGAGTGGGAAGTGATTAAACTCTTAATTCATTGAAATGACTAAGATAAGGTTCCAAATTTATCAAAGTCTTTATTCTTAGTTTTTCACTTGAAGATGCATATATCTATCCTTTGATTAATCAATTTATTAAATTAACTAATTTATCCTTCTATTAAACTTCATCTTTCATATATTGTTTAAGTTGATTATAATAAAACTACTAATATTTCCAAAAATAAATTTATTAATAAAAATATATTTTGTTATCTTTAAGACTAAGAGTAAGGACCTTATTTGGTCCAATGTATAATTCATTATATTACTTCAAATGACATATAAAATATTAAAAAAATAAAAAAGAGTACAGAGCATCGAGTTTAATTATTGTTCTAATACTAAGTTAATGTGGTAAAGTTTTCTTGTTAAATCCAAAATTTACCTTTTGTAGCACCCTACTCTCATAGGACACATACCCGACATCTTGAATGATATCCGAGTACGAACCCCATAAGAGTGGCATGCTAGAACAATCAACAATCAACAATCAAACTCATTATAATTTTTTTAAAACAATGCACGCAAATGCGGAAAATCAATAATCAATTTCGACCCGTTTTATTCATAAAATTTACAATCATTATACAACTTATTAGAATTTCACTAGTCACTTGGGCCCATTTCAGATACAAAACCTTGCAGTCATAATGTCATTACATTACAAAATCTTTCATATACACATTGTACATTATTTGTGAACAAACATTTTGATACAAAACAATGAAATACATATGCAGGCGAGAACTGATCCCGACCTCTATCTCTTACGTGAATGCAGTGGCTAGACTCCTGTTTGTCTAATGGGGTAACTCCTCAAAGCCTGAAAAATAAGATTGCAATTTTGGTGGGTTTTGCGAACTCAGTGAGATAACCATCCTCGATGGTTCACTCAATTCATATAACACATTAACATATATAACCATATAATTCACTTCATTTCATTTATTATGTAGCATCGCATATCACATTCAGATATCATTTCAACCATTTATAATACACATATCAGTTACAAATGCAATGCACAAGAGACTCACTTTCAGTTATTACTTTGTTGTGATTGAGTGCCATTTTACTAGCTCATATCCCTTGTGGATACCGAGCTATATCAAATAATGTCCCATATCCCTTAGTGGATACCAGGTACATTCACAACTAAGCTAGAGGCTCTTATCACATTCATAGCTTTAAGTTCTTTATACTGGCGACTCTGGTCACAATTGCCTTTATCTTTCATGCATTCATGTAGTGGAATGCATGACATTTACATAATTTCAACAGTCATCATATTTCAGTTTTACATTCAGAATACATTTATCATCGGACCTTGGTCCGACATTCAACAAAATTGTTGAGTACACTTATTTCAGTTAGATTCACATACAAGGAGCACTTTCAATATCATATCCATTCATCAAACGCCTCAGAATTTCAAAGTCCGGAATCATCACAATCATATTCATAAAATAATTCAATATAGACTTTAAAACAAACAAGTAATCAAGTGAGACCGTCTAGGTTACTCACAGTATGCTCCAGATTATACGCATATTGCACACACATTATTAATTGTACAATTATATAAACATTCAATTGTATACATATGTATATGTTTCATGTATAATGCATACTCAATTTGACTATTCCGAGTATGTTTCCTTAATCACGTCTCTTGATCAATCAAACCTTATCATTTGTATGTGTCTACACCTCAAGAACACTTGATTATTCTAATGTCATAATTTAATTATTCGTCATTTCTTTTTTTAGTAGTATATGCTCTCATAATATCAAATTTCATTTACCTTTACTTAATACATATAGTTCTTCTCTTTTGAATCATAACTACTATCATATGAACAACTTCATTCCCATTATACTCATGCTTTTGGTACTTTGATGTCAACAATTTATTCACTAAGTTATAACATCATTAATCGATCATTCCAGCTTTTTTCAGATTTTTGAATCACTTTTTCATGATCATTAAGAAAAGAAAAATGAAGTATTTAGGCAATATTTTCTTCTAAAAACTTTTTCTTCTATGTCTTAAGTTTCTAATGACACCAAGATCATACAATTTGATTCATTATTTTGAAAGTTATACTCCAAATACTTCGGACTGTTCTTAAACTATAACAGTACTCTGTACTCAACTTCAAGCCAGATTTTGGAACTCTTAGAGATAGAATTAAAATTCTATTTCTTCAAGAAATTTGTATTCATATATCTCTAATTTAATCTAAATCACAAATCATCTTATTTGGATATCTATAAATCAATATATGGCCAAAACATTGATGATTGTTCTGTGAAATCACTCATTTAAGAAATTCTAGCTCATTTCATCATTTTCATCCTAAACTTATCACCCAATATTTTCCGAATGAATTCATATGACCATAAATTTTTGTGCAGAGAAAGAAAAATGTGTGACGAGTTTGTTGGTTCAAATTTCACATCATTTGAAGGTCGGGAGAAAAATTTATAGCCAAAAGAATTAAGGATGTTCGAAACTATCATTTTTTGGTAAGCCTTCATTATCATGATCGTGCATAAGTATGATCGTGCAATCCCAGTCGATAGCGCAATGTCACGATCATGCTCGTGCACGATCGTGCACTGCAAAACGCCTCACCAATGTCACGATCGTGCACTGCCTCATTTTTCTTCAGATTCACGAACTGCAGATTTTTCTTCTCTCCTTCCTCTCTTTTGCTTAATCTACCATTTCTAACTTATGCCTATCATTTTCTCTTCATTTCGACTCCCATTCAGTTTAATTTATTCACAAACAAATAACAATATATGATTGTTCACAAACATTAAAAACATAACATATCACTCACGTATCTTCATCATGTTTTCTGCACTTTTTCATTTTTCTACATTCTCTTCCTCTCCATCAACACCCTCAGTTCATCTAAAACTTATCCTTTTAGTACTCTCTATATCACAACCTCACCTAATCCTTTTTTCCTTATCTCTATATTCATTTTGGTTCATTTCTAAACACCCAAAGAAATTCACATATTTCAACAGTAAAAACAGAGGATACACAAATCAACTTTTCATGAAGTTTCTGCACTCTTTCTATACACGTTTTCAATCATTTTTCTATCTTAAAAAATCACTTCAACATCTTATGAAAGGTTAATTATCCCCATATGCAGAAACAAGACATTTACATGCACTGCTCATTACTTACGATACGCATGAAAAATGACCATTAGTCTCACTATTTTGTAATCACCATATTTATTTCATATTCAAACAACTCATAGGAATTTAACATGTTACTTACTTACTAAAACTCCAAGTTCTTCAAAATCATGTGAACCCTAGCTTTCCATGATACACGATAATCAACAGTCAAAGGTTGCAGGGTCTTTAATAAGAAATGAAGAAGACAATGAAACAGTAGTAACAAATGAAAAGTGAAAGCAAGCTTCAACTTGGATGGGTGAGAAAATTCGTGGAAGTGAAGAAGCTTGTGGAAGGTGGAGAAGTCACGAAGAAGAAGGAGAAGTAAGTAAGATTCATACAATTAAATTGTCTTTCAATTCCAATCGTAGGAATAAAGATTAGGCTTGGCAAGTGACAAGTCACGAAGAAGAAGGAGAAGTAAGCAAAATTCATATAATTAAATTGTCTTTCAATTCCAATTGTAGGAATAGAGATTAGGCTTGGTAAGTGACACTTGTCACTTGCCACATGCCTAATTCCTATGAGCTTAAATTAGGTTCTCTTATTAAACTAGTCCAATCAACTCCAATATCTATTCCAATTGTCTCTCAATTTTCAATGACACTTGTCAATAAATCTCAAAGTTATTATAAAATTTTTCACTGTCATTTAACTCTTATTTCTACTACCATTAATCAATTATTCTGCCATTTGGCATTGTTTCTAGTCCACAAATACCCTTAATTTTAGAAAATTCTCATATTTCACAAAAATTCTAATTCACTACTTATACACACCAACTCAATTTTTAAGACACATAATCCACAATTCACGTTGTAATCGTATTAAAACAATCATTTATACCCGAAAAATATCAAATGAGTGCATGAACAATTCATTGTAATGTGTGCAATAATCAAATTCACGTGTGTGTATGCTAATATTATGCATGAGTATGAAATCCATTTTTTTAATCTCTCATTACTATTTCTCAATTATAGAAATCTAGGGTTCTAACACTTATTATGAAAATGGAATGTCACACCTTTACACTAAACAAAAATAACTTATCATAATTTTAATAACATTAAATTGAAAAATTGCCTTTGTACTAAACAAAGAACTCATCATAATTCTTTGGTTGATGATGTCATAGTATATTAGGCATCCATTTCCCAATTTCACCAATTTCATTAGCCTAGCTTGTCGTACTTTTTCTATCAGTTAGCTTGTTATGTGTAAGTAGGGCTTTTATTTGGCGAATTTTGGACTTGTCTAATCTTATGTTCAACCATGCACATAATTTATTATTGATTTGTCCTAGAAACAGAAACAGAAAATTAACCTCAACCTTGTAAAATTTGTAATTAGGATCACGTGGAACACTCGAACTTGTGAAAGTGTCATCACACCACACGGTGTAGGTACTTGGGAAGCCTAGAGAATCACCAATCACCAGAAAAAACCCTGTTAGGATTAAGGAGTATGCTAAACAACAAATGGTAGAATAAAGGTAAAGAAGGATAATTAGGGCATTCACTTTGGAACTAGAAAGCCGAAGTAAAGAGTTGGGATTTTTAGATCAGAGAAATTGAGAGTTGAACTGCGTGTAGTTGCACGTGCAAACATGTGTGTGAATATCTGGGGTGCAAATAATATAAGCACACGTGCCCACATGCATGCGTGGTGTATATATATCGTGAATCGATAGAGAGCCATGTAAAGAGTTTTTGGTATAGTATTGAAAAGAAGAAGATCGAAATGTGAAGGCATGTGGATTCATAAAAACATAGTCAACTTGTAATAGAAACAGTTCTTCTACTTGCCCCAAGAAATCTCTACTCATTCACTTAAAATAACAAGAAAATGAGTTTGATTTATAGTTGGATGAGTTCACATATGACGTCAACTTTTTTGTATGTTCTATGGCAAAAAGAAAATAGAGTTCGGATACTCTGTCCAATATTATGATGTCTTATTTTATTCCATAAATTTCAGTCATTTATTTATGTGGGTCCCGTATGGGTCCCGCGTAAATAAATGCGGACCTGCATAAATAAAGACTGAGATTCATGAGACAGAATAAGACAACATAATATTGGATAGAGGATCCGTCCAAAAAAATAAGGCTTTGGTCCTCTTTTAACATTAGTTGGATGCTAGTCTTGCTTATACAGGATGCTTGGAAGGGACTCTAGGGTCCTTAGAAGGGCTTTTGACGTTGAATTCACCCCTCGTCTCACTCAATTTGACTAAACAAAACACATGCTAAGATCAAATGAGTACACAAGTGAGTGTGCTAATTGTGTCCAAAAGAAGAAAAGTATGGTCTCTTTGCAACATTCACCCACAAAACCGAATTATTTGTACGAAGACAAACTTGATAGGACCACCACCCACTTGACGACCACATCAACTATTAGAAACCAAATTAACCAAATCAAGATTATCAAAGTTGGGGAACCCTTGTCGTAACCAGAATCCAAAAAATGGAAGGAACATGGTAATGATAATGAATCAAATTCTACTATCTAAAGTAAAATCAACTTACTCATCTTTCATGTTTATATGAAGTAGGTCCTTCATATAAGTTCATTGATTCAAATTTAGCAGTCTTTATCATCCTCTGCATATTAAAAAACAAAAGAAGATGGATAGTGGTATTACTGGACCGAAGGATAGGTGTCCATAAAGTGTGGAAGGGGAAAATGGACGTGTACCTGGTTTGGTTAAGACTTAATTAGAGGGTACACAGTGCCTCGCTGTATAGCACGTGAAGACGTTGTGGCTCAATTTTTCTCTATCTTACCTCTTCCTTGCATGGATCAATCGTAACCCACACCAACTGGCATTTTTTGATACATTCTCCCAGAGCCCCTGAATGGGTTTGATAATGAGGACAAATTCTGGCCTGTCTTGGCTTTGCTTTTGTTTTTTTCCCCAAGCCTATTCCTTTGCTCGCCTACTTGCCACTTGTTAGCTTTTTGGCTTAAGGAACAGAACTAGAGACACACAACCCCACTGTGTCTATTATTACGTTTTATCTATCTCTCTGTCTTACTCGAATCTTCCCCCTTCATAAAGAGGAGGGGGCTCATCAAAGAAAAAAAGGTCCCATTTGTGATTTCATTGAGAATATAGAGCACAAAAAAGATGGATGTTTTTGCCTCTGAATGCAGCAGTGATTGTGAGTCCGGTTGGACCCTTTACTTGGAACAATCTTTGCTTTCTCAAGATAAGCCCAATAAGTTTGTAGAAGCAAGAAGTGGTTTTTGCGGTAGAGGGAAGAATGTTCAAGTAGCGGAAGACGAAGATGAGGACTTGTCAATGGTGTCTGATGCATCTTCTGGTCCGCCGCATTTTCCAGAAGATGAAGGCTATTTCAACTACAACAATGTGCATTTCTATCCTGCAGTGAAGGATAATGCCACGACTCCATTGGCTAAAGATTGTGGCAGAAGGCAAAAACAGAAGAAAGAGCACAGACGTCGCGAGGTTAATGAAGAGCTGCCTTCTTGTCTCGATGATACAGCTAGCTCTCCAGCGTTCAACTTCTCTAAGGTTCGTCTTTGTACATACGAGTGTACAATAGTTTCATATTACAGTTTTTGCTATATGCATTTCTGTAATAATACTTCACGGAACTGATAATTTTTCTCGGTTGGTTGTGCTTGACATGTTTGGTGTTTCCAGCGTAATTTTGCCTATAACAGCAACCAAACTTCAACGGAGAGTGTCTTGGATTGTTCACAGGGTTTCTCAGCTACTCATTTTCAGGTACTTGCCGTAACGTTGTGAAAATCGTACCTATGTGATGGTCACGTCTTGTGTTGATAATCCTGTTGAGCAATGTTTCAGGGGACATCTGCATACCAAGATCATCACTTCGGTTTCGTACACCCTGCTCCATCTGAAAACCAGTTTCAGAATAACCAGTTGAGTACAGGTTTAGCACATGATTGCTATTGGAATTCCATTTTCACCATATCTTATTTCCTTGACAAATTTACATGAACCTGGTTGGATTCTTTTCAGGTGGTTTTGAGTGAAGAGACGAGGTAAGGTCAAAAGGCATTCCTTTCTGCCGCAGCAGAGTGTTGGTGGTGAAGTTGCTATAGAACTTAGAAGAGATGGTAGTGTGAAGGGCATCAAAGAAAATGGATCTCAAAAGGATCGAAAAATTTCTTTTGTTATTTTAATTAATTTATTTTTCTTGTTTTTGTCATGTCAATGAAATGGGAAACAACCTGAGAGAAAAAGACGAAAATAAATTTCTTGTCCTCAGAATTTAATTCCATTGTTCACGAATAGTAGGTACAGAAGATTGGCTGTGTCTTTTAGACAGCCACTGTGCAGTTGTGCTCACTGCTCAGTCCTTGTACATTGATGGAGCTCCATGCTCTCTCTTTTATATCACCGCTGGCCATTTTATCTCCTAAAATTTATTAACTGACCAGAAAACATTTAAATGTTGTAGCATTCCTTAAACAAAGGCCTTCCAGCTGCAGTAACTAAACTTATTTCGTTCCCGACATTAGGACTCGTAATGCTCCTGAAAGATGAATGATTTATATAACATGCTTATTAACTAAATGCTTCCATTATTGGGAAACAAAACTTGTGATCCATCCATGAAGTTTTCAGGTTTTGTTGTACGATTCGTGATCATTTTCGTTTCTTGTATTATGTTTAAACCAACTTCTGTAAGTTCAACATAAGCGATCATGAACTCTAGTTACTGGTCTGAAGAGTTAAGGCTATACATGGGAAGTTAGATTTCCTGAATGATGTCTGTGGAATTGCTGATTCCAAACAAAAGTCTAAAACTTCCCAACTACTCTAAAAACATAAATTCAAGAAATGAGGCACTTGTCATTATAAGCCAAGAGTTTTCATTAGCGAGAAATCATGACACGTATCTCATGGTGGAAAACTGGCCACCATTGACTACTGCAAATTTGATATCCAAATAATGACCACCGTCGAGATACCTTCTGATAATTGTGTAAAAATACACGAACTTGGTCCATTTTCAACGAAACAGGACAAAAGAGTACCATATATGCACCTAACTCCAGCGGCTATCCTGTTTATCAGATACACTATCCAAAATAGACAAAAATAAAAGTGAATTTACGTGGGATTCTGCAAATTCACAAAAAATGAGACCAAGTCTTGGTAGTAATTAATACAAGCCTTTCATGTCCAAAGTGTCTACATAATGCTCCATCCCTCTTAACATATACTTGCTGCTGCTACTTCTCTCAGACCAAAAAGAAAAGATTAGTTGAATATGGAGTTATGGGTTTGAAAAAAATGAGACTTGAAGATGGAAAGTGTAATGGATTGATGTGAATTGAGAGATGAGAAAGGAAATGACTAAGTTGACGTTGGAATATTTGATATGCATCTCCATGACCCTTTTTTAAACCCTGGAGATCCTGCCTGAGATCTTCCTGACCTAATGGAGGCATGCCCCATTTTGTTTCTTGTATGCTCTTTATCTCATTTGGAAGGATCTAATTTTAAAAAAGGACTTCATAATTTATGAAATGTCTATTTTTGGCTTTCTCTATCTAACCCCTGTCTGCTTTGCAGCTGTCATTGGAGTTGATGTCATTCGCAATTATATGTCCTCCCCCTTGATTTCTTTATTCATTTTATATCTACCACCCACATCAAGTCAGATCCTAATGACATTATTATATATATGATTTGGTCTCAATTAGAAAGGTTGAATAAGAAAAAGAAGAAGCTCACTTTGGAACTTAGGATATGTCAAGAACTACACCCACGTGTTAGACATGCATATTTTACTTATAATTAGTCAGGTTTAGTGATGAGACTCCTCTACGTAGTCAAGATTAAGACTTTATAAAACCAAAGATGAAGCCAAAGATAGAATATAAACAAATGCATAAACAAACATTTATTATTTGTAACACAGACATACACACACATAATGTACAAATAGTGCTTAGAGTCCATCAAATTGGATAAGGATGCAAGTGAGTATGGGAGGAAACATCCATTGCCCTTCCAACCACCATCAGAACCAAAACCTTCAATCCCATATATGATAATAGTAAAAGTATGCCATTTTCTCTGCTCCTGATTTCAATGCCGTTTTAACTGCGACTGTTCCCGTTTCTCATGACAATGGTCTCCTTGTTCCTTTATCATCCCTGCCATGCATATGTAGAGCTGCATGTGTTGTGAATCAGCGGGTATGTACACTGTTATTGATCCAAGAAAAACTATGATAAAATAAGCAAACACAAAGAATATGGCAATGTTCCAACTATCACTATCAAGGTTTGTGTTATCTGTTCTTCAATATTACTGAGGTCGTGTCTTCAGTCTAATCAAAGTAGTTGCCTAATTGCCTGTTCTTTTACCTCGCGAGCAAAAGTAGGACTTTAGAGTCCTAAATGCAATAAAGATATAAAAAAGAAGCCCAAAAAAAGGGAAGAAAGAAGAAAGATTCATTGCATTTACGAGTAGAATGGTAAACATTATTGTGCCAAGTGGTACGACATGATTCTTCAGATACGTGCTGGAGTTTCAAATATCTCCAACTGCTAAAGTGACCTAAACTTGTGAGTTGTCCAATAATTTGTTAAAATATATAGTTATTAAAATTTTCAACAGGAAAAAAAGGAGCAGGATTGAATAAGCATGTGATTAAACATGACCTTATCTTGGGCATCATAAAACAGAGCACTATCTTCAAAATAGGACTAGCAATAATTATATTCATGCATCATCTTGATAGGTATTGCAATAAGTAAAATGGTTCATTTTCCTCCAAAATTGGTTATGTTCTGCATTTAACCTTGATTCTAGTAGAATCCTAAGTATTTGAAAGTGCCTAATTCACCCCCAAAAGCTAGCTCAAGAGGGGGAGGTTTGCACACTATTATAAACTCTTGAATACCTTTGTAATTGTCCGATGTAAGATTCCTGACACACCCCCCTCAGTCCAGAGCAGGACTGGACATCTGATGGACATATTGGGCAAAGGGACATAACCGAACACCGTCCCAAACCATCGAGACAAACTGGCTCTAATATCATGTTAGAAAGTGCCTAACTCACCCTCAAAAGCTAGCTCAAGAGGGGGAGGTTTGCACACTATTATAAACTCTTGAATGCCTTTGTAATTGTCCGATGTGAAATTCCTGACACTAAGCTTGCCAAAAAACGGGAAATTTGTATATAAGGATTTTGAATGATTTCAAATGAACTTTTTTCTTAACGTAGTGAAAAGTTTTAAAAAAATCAATCAAGATTTGAGTTTAGTAGTCGAGAAAGACTTTCATACTTAAGAGGGAAAATGTTAGACCTTTTTTGTGGTGAAGTTTCAAGGCTCACTGGTAAAGTTCTTTAACATAATGCTATACTTCCTTCAAACACAAAGCTATTCCAAATTTTCAATGCCATCAATATGTAGATAAGCTACTTTAAACTTTATATTTATTTAGTTTTAGTTAGGGGAATTGGGATATATGAAAAGAACCTCACGCATTTATCCATAAGAATTTGCCAAGTTCAGAATTTGAGAAGTTGTCCTTTATTGAAAGGCCAAAATAAGTTGCAAGAAGAAAGATCTGCACAGACCAACGAGTCTTAGGACCATCTGAAGTGTAAATATAAATAAATAGCCAACCTTTTTACTAGAATGGTCCATGCCTTAGATTAGTACATTCTACAATTGCCCTCTCTATGAATGTAGCATTCAGAAACATAGTTAATGGATGCAATTTTTTAATGTTATTTTTGTTGTGAGTCGAGCACATTTTATGAACGCTTATTTATTTAATTCCACTAAATCTGAACTCTAGAAGTGTTAGTTGTTTTCGTAGATTTAAAGGAATGAAGTTGTAGGTGACCATTTGCAGTATAAAATCTTATCCTTTAAGATTTGGTTCTGCCGGATTCTGCTGGATAGGATTGTCATTGTTTCGGTCCATGATCCTGCGTAATCCTGACTATCGAACACCTGCAAAAGAAACAAAAGGCTCGCCGGGGGTTGTTTCCCGGGAGGCCCCTCCGACGCTCAAGTCAATATTTTTGTAGGGTTTTGGCTGTTGTAAACAGAGAAAAGCAGGGTTGAGTTCTCGTACCTCAATCCGGTAGGAATAGTACCTTATATATGCTGGAATTGCTGTTAGTTTTAGGTATCTACGTGAGGGTTGTTGTGTCTACATGGGAGTCTAACACTCGACGGGCCG
This sequence comes from Erythroxylum roigii, assembly GCA_027576455.1. Classification (NCBI taxonomy): domain Eukaryota; kingdom Viridiplantae; phylum Streptophyta; class Magnoliopsida; order Malpighiales; family Erythroxylaceae; genus Erythroxylum; species Erythroxylum roigii. The sequence continues at coordinate 30,646,185 of JANZXV010000211.1, read as the reverse complement.
AGCGGGCCAGGGACGTTGGGCCGTCAATATCCAGGCTTGGACTTGGGCCTGGCGAGGCCGATCCAGCTGACCCGACCAGAATTAATATTTACTCTATTTAAATCTAATCATATTAGTTCTTTACTATTAGTGTTTGATTTTTTCTAATGATATTTGTAAACTAATTTATAAAGATTGATTCTATCTTGGTTAAGGATTTTTTAAATTAATACTAATCAAGAACAACTAAGAACTCTCTTAATTACTTTAAAGTGATGAATCACATATTGATCGCTCAACTACCTCTATATAGTTCATGATATATCTAATGACTACCGATTAAGCTATCTTTGACTAAAATAGGTCATAAATAGTATCAAAATTGCTTTGGAGATGCCAAATCAAAGCATTACTTATACAATCATTACAATGAAAATTTTCATATGCGTACACGTAATGTTCCAAATAGAATTTTCATATAGGATTAGTTCAGTGAACTTGTTCGCTAACAAGTACTCACACATTTATTGAAATATTTTCATACTTTAGTCTCTGAGATAAGATTGATTACTTTTTTCCTAAGGAAGAAATATAACATGTACTAGTCTTTTTATATAAGATATACTGGTCTCAATAGAATAATAACTAAAAATAATTTAAGGATAATATATATATGCAATTAGTGTTAGATGTACTTACCAAACATATTCAAAGAGAGGTGCCTTGGTGTATGTTATTTGCGGACGATATTGTCCTGGTGGATGAGACCAAGGAGGAAGTCAATGCCAAATCAGAACATTGGAGAGAATCGTTAGAATTGAAAAGTTTTAGAATGAGTAGATCCAAGACGGAGTATTTAGAATGCAACTTTTCGGGTAGCCAGATGGTACAAGAGACGACGGTAGCAATTGGAACTGACATCATGTCGGACCCCGAACCCGACTGGCCCGGGCAGTGAGCCCTGACTGATGGTCACTCCCGGAACCGCTGAAGCTGACTTACTTGCTGAACTGG
>JANZXV010000211.1:30561505-30572012 GCA_027576455.1 Erythroxylum roigii | reverse complement strand
ACAAGAGGGGCTAGCAGGGAATCGAACCTGAGACCTAACCGAAATCAAGTCTCGCTCTCAACCATCGAGCCACACCCTTGAGGGTTTCTTCATTTTATTTTTATCTGTATATATATATATATCCTTGCATGTGTTTACTTAGGTAATTTTGATCTAAATATCGCGTCTACTGTATGTTTGAGCTAATTTTGAGCTATGATACTTCTGGGAATTGAAAAAAAATTAAGAAATTCTTTAAAATGTTTGGATGCATAATTTTTAACTTAAACCCACAAAACAGATATGCACTAAAAGCACCAATTGCATAGATAACCCAAGCTGGGATTAATCACTAATGATATATATATTCGCTGATAATTAAAATTTTCGAATATTAATTTGGAGCATCATGCCTTCACGTCTGATGACACAGAACTTAAATTTTACCTCCTGCACCACAAGAATCTATATAATATCACAATCTTCAAATTTAAGAAATGAATATGAATGCATCACTTAGTACCCTCCATCAGTTTTTAGTGCCTTTTCTAATTCGACATCACTTCCCAACTCTTCGTCAACGTCTTCTATCATCTGCCACCTAATTTTATAACACACTTATGTATATATCTTCATATATGTATGTCAGCGTGTTCCTTTTTAAATTTAGTTCGTAGGATACATATACTGGCATTGAGTTTTATAATACCACAACTAAAGTGTGCCATGGTGAAGTCACATCCTGAAAATAACTAAAACAATGTAACCAGTAACAAGAACTAACTACTCAAACCACTAGGCACATGTATATATCTAGGTTTTTATCAAATCTTTTCATCACCTGAAAGAGTTTTAATGCTAAAAGGTCTTGCGTTCTCCAAAAACCTTGCTTCTTTGCTGGTTGTTAGAATAGGTTGTTGTCAAATGAGTAAAAAAGGAAACAAGCAAAACAAGGTCATCCTGACCACTATAGCACCTGTCAGAGTTTTCATCAATAAGGCTAAGAAATTCTACATGAAGAGCATGATGGATTTCGCTAGCAAAGTTGGCCATGGCAACGGTTTCGTTGGCGGCCCAGTTGTTCAGAATAACCATGTTCCGGTCAGTTTTTGTGCCACTTCTTCCAGAAGAAGAGATGACAATGAGTTTCAGGAGCTTTTAAGGTTGGCATCTAGAAGAAGAACTGAAGCCGAGTCAGAAGTGCGTCAAGGACTAGGAGTGAAGGCTGCTACAGTAGGGTCATATGGAAGTGGAATGAGGAGGAGTTATACTGTCGGAGTAGGAAAGATTGGGAAGATTGACGAAGACAGGAGTTGCTCATTCAGGGAAGTTGAAAGTGTGAAGGAAAAGTTGTATTCTAGGAGTAGAAGCATTGTTGGTACGAGGAAATAAACTGCAGTGGTAAGATCAAAAAGTACGTAAAAGTGTGTGATTATACCGACTATGAAGTAAATTTATGGTCCTGTTTGGCAATTAGTTGATTGCATTAGCTGTTAGCTGATAGCTAATTCTATCGTCTGATTTAATCAGCGGATTGTATTAGTTGTTTATCATTTGATGTTTAGTAAAATTAGCTATTTAGTATTAGATGTTTATGTGTAAAATGACTTATGAGGATATAACTTTAAAAAAATTACCTTAAAAAAACTTTTAAAAAATTATAAGGGTATGAATATTATATATCTTAGTATTTTGTTGAATATTCTTATAGAAATTTATATTTTAGATATTTAATTCTACAAAAATTAAGTTTATAACTCTAATAAAAAACATAGAATATATAATAATAATGATGATGACGACGACGACGACGACAACAACAACAATACTAATAATAATAATAATAATAATAATAATAATAATAATAATAATAGAACAAAAATTAAATTTTACAAAAAAATTTACAAATATTTTTACCCTATTATCACATAAAGGGTATATTGGACTGTTAATACTTAAAATGTTAGCTGATTGATGAAAACGCTCCTATATGTGTGTTGTTCCCTTAGTTCTTCGCAAGTTTTACTAAATTGAAATCAATCACCTGCAGCCTGATTTATGCTTTTCTTTTTGGAAATGAGCCTGATTTATTTTTCGCAAGAAACGATTGTAATTGCCCGGAACTTGGGGAATTTCAACTTTGGTTCAATTGCCTCTTCTTTAAAAAGGCTCAACGTAACATTTTTCGTACTTGCTGTGCCTCTTGGGGCACTTATAAATTGACACTTTGTACATATTTTTTCTTTTTAATATATTCCTCTGATTTATTAAAAAAAACATTTTTTTGTAATTTTAAAAAACAAACATTAAGGATTTAGATTGATGACCTCTATATGTTCGATTTCTCTTAGCTACATTAGTGAGGGAATTTGATTGCTTCCTGATAGTTATAATTTCCGTACGTAAAGAATCAGCAATATTTTTTACCTCTTTATTGTTTGCTTCTCTTCTGCGTAATAATTAAGGAGTCGAGCTAATGGATGTACGAGATATTGTGATGTTGCTTTACTTGGCCTGTGACTGGCATCTGCACAGGACATATGTCTAAAACTTTCCTTCCCAAACAGAAAAAAAGTTTCACTTTTATAAATATTGGAAAAGAGATATTATCTTCATTAACTTTTTATTGTTGACGTGGTTAATGTGACACATGAAAAGTGACATATAATTTAGATTTTATTTTTTTTCTCTCATAACTCTTCAAATTCATCTAAATCTCTAATCCATTGTTCATACTTAAACTGCATTTAGAGTGTTGTTAATGCATTTGAAAAAGAGGCGAACAAAATTGATGTCCGACTCTCACTCGAGAACTTGATCCAAGCCTAATGCATAGGTACCTTTATCAAATGCCTCCGTAATGGTTTTTTCTTGAGTTAAAAATGTTCGTTTATACCATATAGCCAATTTGGTGGTTATAATTTTGTGATAATTATTTAAAGATATCCTTTATCTTATAATTAAAATGTATATGGAAAAGTCCACGAGATAAATATATATTGCAAATGAAATTATGATGAGATCATAGTTATAAAATTCATATTACATTTATATATTATCCTTATATTGTTCTTAGTCATTGTTTTATTGAGTTTAGGCATTAATAAAGCATAAATAGTCTGACACACATTATGTTCTTCCTTATGAAAAAATTAGTAGATCTCATAGATTAAAGTATAGAGATACATAAATAAACATATATGTGTATGTTAATGAAAAAGTTCACTAGACTAACCTAATACCAAAATTCTATTTGGAAGATTTCTTGTGTGTATAGAAAATTTCTCATTTTAATTAATGTATAAGTAATCCCTGTAACTTGTGATCTCTAAATTATTCATATATAAGATTGATATATTTTGGTACTACTTACGACATATCTTTGTTAGGATAGCTTAATTAATAGTCATTAGATATAACATGAACTACATAAAGGTAATTAAGTGATCAATATAGGATTCATCATCTTAAACTGGTCAAGAAGAATATGTTATTCTTGTTTAATATCAACTCAAGAAAATATTGGTCACGGTAGAATGACACCTTGAAAATAGTGTTCGAATATCATTAAAAAAAATCACTTATTAATAATGGAGAACTAATATGCTCAAATATAGTAGACATGAATTCTATACTTTATCTGCAATCGAATGCTTTTATAATGAAATGATTGAATTACATAGAAAATTTGTGCATAAGAAGATTAATCTAAACGACTCTGACATTTTAATATTTGGGTGACCATGATGCGTTACTAGATGTTAATATTAATCTATGGATATAAATTATTTAATTAGAGATTAATTAAATAATTTTAATTCATCTAATCATAAATATGATTTAGAGTTATAATTGATATTCATTGTCAACATAATTAGAAACATAATAGGTCAACACAAAGAACGATTAATGAGAAAATCTAATTTAATCAAATTGGGATTGTAAAGATTGAGAAACTTTAAAATTAAATATGAGATATTTAATAGATAAGGAACAATATGAAATAATGGATTTTATTTGCCTAAACTGATATTTAGTTAGAATTAATTGTAATTCTAATTAAATTTTAATTAAAATTAAAATTTTATTTCAATTAAATTACCCAAAGACCTAGACCCTATTATAAATAGTCTTAGACTCTGAAGGAAGTAGCACCTCTTGCCTACCTCTCTTTATACTACTTATAGAAATCTCTTAACTTATTTGTATGAATACAATTAGAGGCTGAAAATATGTGTAACTATAATGGTGGTGATAAACTTGTTTCAAAAATTAATTCAAATAAGCTAAAGAAAAAGGATCAAACTTTATAATAAGGTACTATTATATTTATATTTATGCATTAATCTATGTTATAGAATTTAAAGTGATCTTAATTTTGAAAAACTGATTGAAAAATATTTCATATCTTTTCCCCTATGTGTGGGATCAAATATCTCCCTAATTTTCTATAGTAGTATTAAAATATACTTGAATTCTATAACTTGAGTAAGAATGTATAATTTTTATTAATATGATTATAGAATGCAAAATGTTTAAAGATTAAATGTGAACATTAAATCTAGAAACCCATATAGATTACATAATAATATTTTCTATTTGGAGAGACTAATTGTTGTCACTTGGAAAACAAAGCTCGAGGTTCCTACACCTAGATTCATAGCATAGAAATGTTGGGTTTGGAACCCATCTTCTTTGATGCTTTTTCAGCTGAAAGGCTATAGTATAAGTAAAAGAATAATCAATAAGAGAAAGTGAGTAATGGTTTTAAAGCTGACAGAAGTGTCCTAGCAATTCAAGTGCTCAAGGTTGCTTGTAAGTGAGGGGATATTCATTTGTGTATTGATCAATATTCATTTGTGTATTGATCAATATTATGAATATCGTATCGGTATGATACATGATTTAGTTCTTGTACGGTATTGTATTATTACCTATCAATATCGAATACCGTTTTGGATCATTTTTAAATTTATAAATTAGTTCCTAGATCTTTTTAAAATTACATAATATTCCGTTAATGTATTGTATAATTTATAATTTTACATCAACCTTATCTCCAAAAATCATAATATTATAAACTAAAATAACAATAATTTATTTATTTTTATTAACATTATTTTTTGCATATTTCACATATAAATAATAATTACAATTAATATGAAAAATAAAATTTAATCATCATACAAAAATAACATTAGGAACAATACAAAGTATTTAAAATATTGTAATTTCATCATATAACACATAATAATTACATCAAATAAAAAGAATAATAATTATTGATGACTCTTTAATAACTACAATTTACAATAAGAGTTCGTACCAAAAAAATCCACTAGAAGTGAAACCTAAAAAAAATATTTACAATTATATTGTATATATATAATTTAACATATATATCAAATATTAAGTGTAATTAAAAAAAGAGGATAAACAAAAACCTAAAACTTCATTCAATCGAATGCCTACTCAAATTGCATTGACTCTAATTCTCATTTAGTACAAAATCCTCATCATTAGGAGGAGACTCATCATCGCCTTTATTCAAATTCATTACACCAAATGACATGTCAGTACTTTCCCATCTAAGATTATCTTCCAAGTTACTCTCAACTATCAAACCCAATTCCTCAAAAATCCAATCTGTCAAACAATCGATATTATTAAGAAAAATTGGATCTATAGAACTACTTATTCTATTAAGAGTCATAGTAAATAATAAAATTAAATTGTTAAAAATTATATCTATTTTAATAATGATAGTAACATACCCTTCCCAAAACTTTAAATTGTATTGAACGAAGACTATTGTAGCATTCTTTTTCTCGCAATGAATGAATTCAAATGTGATCCAACTCCTTTCATCTCCTGTTGCACTCACACATTGACTTAGAATTCAAATTGCAAACCTTTGCAATTCTGAAACATCACTTCTAAATTGGTCCTATCAAGCAACTGTAAGACAAAAAAAGTAGCATTATAAATAAATAAAGTAATGATTAATTTTCAACAAGTAACAAAAGTGAAAAAATATATACTTGGATTAAGTTTGTCTCTCTGACGAATAGCAATTGGCATCCCAAAATTACCAGAAGCATACTTATAAATCTCTATTTGTGAGCTTAGGAGATCTTGCATTATCTCATAAGCAATAGCTGCTGTAATAGTTAATAGTATCCCCTATTAATTTTAGCTTTCTTTGTAAAACTTCATCTGAAATAGACACTAGGATTCAAAAATGCCCCAAGTGCAAACAGCAGAGAGTAAAGTTGCCTTTTCCATCTCTCGTTGATGACTACAAGATAAGGTGTGTACAAAGAAGACTATTTTCATATTGTCCTTGATTTCTTCATTTGCCCTCTTTATGGCATTATAAAAATAACTCATTGTTGTCTTCTCATCACTATCAGTTAGACAAAGTACCCTTACCAAAGGCTCATAAACTCGGATGAAAATTTTAAATTAGGACCAAAATTCATTATCTTCAAGTATAATTCTAGAAACCTTCAATTCAGCATTAGACATAGCATGTTGAGATACAACCCACTTATCACTTGTAAGCATTTATCTCAACCCTTTCTTTATCATAATAAAACACTGAAGTGACAAGAAATATATTGCAAATATTGTAATAGTATAACGACATAAATTTCTACTATTTGTGAAATCTATTCTCATTAAATTCAAAACATATGTACGATTGTTGATGAACTTGGTAACCTTTTTTTATTTTGCATTGTGTCATCAATAATAGAAAGATACCTAGCGTCTCCTATATTTTTCAACATTAATTCAATGTAATCTATAGCATAAAGAGACTAATAAAAAAAATTACGCTTGCTTTGCAATCTTCTTCCGATCGCTTTTTAAGCAGAATCATTGTCAATAATAAATTGAACAATATTTTATGGCCCAACTTTATTTGTAACTTCATCAAATATTTCAAATAAAGTATCATCATTCCTAACAAGGCTAGATACATCAATAGACTTCAAAAATATTATCCCCGTTATAGAATAAATAATAATAATAATAATAGGCTCATATTTTCTTTTTGTCCAACCATTACACATGATTAAACACTCAAAAGTAGCCCAAATCATTCTTCTTTCATCCAAATAATTTTTAATTGTATAAACGAAGTTACTCAAAAGTTTACCTTAGTAGTTATCAATTGGTGGAGCTTTGTATCCTAGACCGTAAGAGGTAATAGCATCTATCATAGGATAATAATAATAAAAGTGGGAAGCATTGAATGCTATACTTGAATTATACTATCATCTATCCATTGCCATATCTACATTATAAGCCACTTCTCTAGATTATAAAGCATTATAGATTGAAGGCTGAGCTCCATGTGTTAGACATGGTGTAAAAAATTTAGACATTTTTCTTCTTCTTTTCCTAACATCAGATGTAATATTCCCTTCTTATTGGGTAGGAATACTACCACCAACAACATTCTCACTAACTTCCTGGACACCAACAAAAAAACTTTCACTACCAATTTCATAATTCAATTTTTTCCTTCTATCTTTCTCATGCTGATACTTTTCAAGTAAAGTCTTCATTTTCTATTTCACATTATGGTTCACTTTTTTATAAGGCTCCACTTCACCTTTGAGCCTAGCTAAATGTTTCTTTAATCTGGTTATTCCTCCACCTTTCACATACTTGTTGTAAAATAAAAAATTGTATGGATCTTCATTCCAAGAACTAATCTAGCATAAGCCCAAGCTGGATCATTGAATCTTCCTAAACTGGTTGAATTATTAGAAGTACGTGAACTTCCTTCCATTTAACTATAAAAATAAATGAAGACATATATTAAAATTAGCTTAATAACTTCATATCAAAATAAAGTTGTGTAAAAATATGAAGAAATAAATCAATAATAGTTTCTCAATAACTCATGTTTCTTTCTAGACCTAAACATCAAATATATACATTAATTGCTAAACTTTCACAACTATAACTCATTTTGTTTGATTACATAATTCAAATATAAGATCAAAACTATAAACAATTTTGTAAAATTATATATTCAAAAATAAACTCAAAACTATAACTTATTTTGTATGAATATATAATTCAATCATAAACTGACAAGTCACGACTATAACTCATTTTTATTATTACATAATTCAATTATAAACTCACATTTATAATTGAATTTGTGTAATCACATAATTCAACCTTAAACTCTTAATTATAACTTATTGTGTATGATTATTGATTAGTTGATTAAATAATTCAATCATAGACATAAACTCACAACATCCATAGTTCAATTTGTATAATTATTAATCGTACAATTCAACACAAATTAACTAATCCATTTTGATGATTACAAAATTTAATTTATTATATATAACCCAATTTATAATAAAGACTATCGTTTTATTCAAATTTTAATATATCTCAATTTCAAATTTTATACGAGAACAACCTCAAAAGTCATAATGCAATTCTAAATTTCAAATAACAAATGAATAACTTCAAACTCAAATTCAAAATCCAATTCAAAACTTTAATTCTCATTCATCACAATAAGTTAGAAACACAATCAATTCTAATTTCCAATTGAACACTATGATAATTTTTATGAATGACACAAATTCAAACTTTCATTTTGTTATTCCATAATCATAAATTCACAACTCAGAGTTTAATTTTTGTAAGCCATCCACGATCACATTCATAAGTTGGGAAATCCACAAGCCTACATCACAATCAATCACAAACACATTCCACAATCCATTGTTTGATAGCTCCACTCACACACACTATAGCAAAATATAAACTTGGCTCTCAACACTACAAGTTTAGAACACAATAGTGCAACACAACACAAGAGGCCAGACAGTGATTGTTAGAATAGAAAACTAATTTACGTTGTAGTATCTTTACATTATAATATTCCTTTCGTACATAGTGTATCATTACCTTACACGTGTATGGTTATAACGTGCCTATCCTCTGTTATGTATCTGTCCTGTAACAGATCTTGTACCTTTTATAATAATATATACCAGAGGCCTGAGCACAGAATTGGTGCGTGAGCCTGTCATCTTCCTTATTTACATTGTTTTTCTATCTGTGATGATTGGCAATGACAGGCAAACGATGGCGGCGACTGACAACTGGCAGAGGAGAAGAGCTGGCAAGCTACAATAGGTGACAACTTTCATAGGAGAGGAGCTTGCTAGTGATGGGGCAAGCTATAGGCTGCAGCTGGCGACTAGAGACGGAGGAGAGGAGCTGGCAGATTGTAACAGGCTACGACTGGCAATGGAGAGAAGTTGATTGGTGACGACTAAGGGTGAGATGCGACTGCGAGGGACTGCAGTTGCAAGGCGGCTATGGTGGCTGTGAGGGAGCTACAGTGGTTGTGGGCTATGTAGATTGTGCGCGAGGGTTGCGGTGGCTACGAGATGAGCTTCTGACTGCTTCTCATCTGCGTGATTGCTTTTGCCTACCTGCCTCATATTGTGTTTCAATTTCTATGTAGGTTTTTTTTTTTGAATTTAGGTCCCTAGATATTTTGAATTTAATAGTACCAATTATTATTTTACTAGTATGTTAAATACCAGCTAGTACTAGCCGAAATGATCAGTACGTTCAGTGCGAAATACTATCGCTTTGTATTATTTTTTGTTCGGTGCAGTACAAAATCCAATACTTTAGTACTAATATGGTTTCCCAACTTAAGGATTTGTTTATAGGATTCAAAAGCTTACCACTACTATTTGAGGATTCCCTTAATGATATTCACGAGCTCACTGTAGAAAGGGATATAAATGTATTAGTATGTTCCTTGTCTGGTGTTACTGTCAAAGTGCGAGGGAGTAGGCAATGGTGGTCGCTTCTCTTTGATGAAAAATGTTACCAGTAGCTTGTAGGCAAGATAAAGAATGGTAGAAGTAGAGTTACTAGGCACTTACCAGCAACATATGGTGCTATGGAAAATATACTGGTGGTTGGTCCAATTAGGGGCAAAGGCAACTTTGTTTAATGTTAGTGATACTAGGGTTTTATTGCTTTTTTTTTTTTTTATAAAGAAGTGGTGTTATGCTTGGACATTAGGTTAAGCTATCATAGGTCTGTGATAAAGATGTTTGGCTAAAGATTGAGGTAATATAAAGCCTAAAAAAGGGACGTTTGTCAATAGGATTAAAGTATTCTAATCTTGGAATAACTCTCAAGCTCACTCCTTTTTAAGAATAACTTTACTTCAATTAGAATTTAAAATAGTTTTAAATTCTAATTCAATTCTAAAATAAAATAGCTATTATAATTTGATTAAGATCAATAATTAGATAAAATAAATAAATTAATTAGATTCCTTAAATTCAAGAAAAATATTTTCTTAAGTAATTAAGAAAGGTGAACTGACAGAAATTTTGATGGAGCAATAAAATCCGTTAAAAATATTTGGATAAAAAAATTGTAAATTTATTTATTTCAATTTAAATAAAATAAAATAAATTTATGATTTATTTATTAGAGAGTTATCATTCTATTC
>JANZXV010000211.1:30543830-30554788 GCA_027576455.1 Erythroxylum roigii | reverse complement strand
TACGAATGCAGCAAGCAATTAAATCATGAAGAATTGACCACAAGGGGCAGCCTCCTCCTCCTCTAGCCCGTTAATTCGAGGCGGGGGATCAGTTGAAAAGGCATCGACCGACGCTCCGCCACGATATCCCAAAATAAGACGGTCAAAAGAATATCGACCGAGCCCCTTAGTCTGACCGATCACTTCCCATTCCTTCTCAGTAAGGGGGAGATTGGAGATGTTGTTCCATCGTTCGGACAAGGGATAACTCCATGGCTTGGACTCGTGGGAAAATCCTGGGGGCCTCACAAAGAAATACTTTGTCTTCCAGGCCTTGATTGCCGAACCTGTCCCAGCCGGACAATATATCGCGTCTCTATATTGGAAGTGAGGAATTCTGGCCCCAACGCTTAAGCTCTGGTTCATCCTCAAAAAGTAGCGCAGAATGCTGACCGATGGAGGACATCCGAAGTAATGGCACAGAAGAGCCAGACCGTTAATGAACCTCCAACCGTTCGACGAAATCTGGCTCGGCTTTAACCGGTAGGTGCAGCATACCTCATCGATAATAGGGGCGTACGGAAGCTTCATACCACCGACCGAGAAAAAGCTGTCTGAAACAGCAAAGTAGCCGCCTATACTGCTATAAATCCGTTCGTTCTTGCTGGCCAGCCTAGGTCCCCAAGACGGAGGGATGTTGTTTTTGATGATTGATCGGCTCAGTTCCCTTTCGGTCATCGTTGATGGGTTGGTCGGTGGCTTTTCAACAACTTGCCCTTCCTTCCGGGCATTCGTCCCGATTTCCTCATTTCCCCCTGCCTCCGGCGCTTCATTCCCACTGGCCTTCGGCACCTTCACCATTTCAGCTGCTGTCTCCAATGACCCAACAATTTGTAAAGTCCTCTCAGCGTCCAATTCCCGATGAAGCTCCCTTAAAACCGTACTTACTTCTTCGCTAAGACCCGGGGATGCTCGTGGCGAAGGCCGACGAGGAGATGATGAAATAGGAGAGTGGGAGCTAGCTTCGTTCCTAAGTCTAAGTTCATCTCTAGGGCTAGTCGACGACATGTTTACTGAAAATGAAACTCACAGTGCGAGGAAAGGAAAAAGGACGTACCTAGTTTAGAGATTGAAGTTGAGAATGGAGACAGTGGTGAAAAGTAAATTCCGGTGACTGCAAGTAGAAAGATAGAGAATAGAGAGAATGCTGAAGAACCGAATACAAGAAATAGAAAGTGAGAGTGAAGGAAATCCGTCGACCCCAAGTAGTTATCACCAAGATCAACTGAACGGGCGTACCAATCGAAGTCGGACGCGTAGCAAAACCTGAGCCGTGCGATTTAGGGTTATCAGATATCCCAAGCGGCGCAGCAATTAAAAGGACGGGACCCGAGCGGCGCAACAGTTGAAAGGACGCGACCCTTTATTTCAAATTTTAAAAACGCGTTAGAGAACACGTGTCGCAATTATTGATTACACCCATCGATCTGACTGGATATCAATGTCTGACTGATCGGGCCTATCACAAGCAATCATACATACGAGCTACACAACCCTCATATACTCCATCAGTCCTTCCCTCCAGTCGGACTCGAGGAGTAGGGGGCTTATGGCTGGGTCGATCGTGCTAGGCCCAAGTCCAAATTCAAAACGGCACATGGGCCGATCGGCCCATCCCTTGGTGTTGACCTAATTTCTGTAGGTATTAACTATATAAATTCATTACCTCACCATGAACAAGGAACGACTTTAGAACCCTCGTATTTCTTTATTCCTAGCCATCAAAACCCCCACAAAAAAAACTAACTTGAGCGTCGGAGGGGCCTACTAGCAGTCAACCCCCAGTGTGCCTTTATTGTTTTGCAGGTATCTTTCAGTCAAAGTCAACCAATCTCATGGATCCAAGTAACGGCGCCCAGCCCCATCAAAATCAGACAGAACCACATAGAAAGGTTAGTCAAAACCACTTTGATATTTTTAATATTTGAGTGCTTATAACGAGTTGTTAGACGTCAATATTGATATATAGATATAAATTATTTAAATAGATAGCTGAAAAATAAATTAATGGAGTTTATTTATCTAACCTTAAATATTATCTAGTGTTATAAGAACAGTTGATAAAAAAAATTTAATCAAGTTGGATTTAAATGTAAAGTTTGAGAAATAATAACTTTAAATATGAAATATTTAATAATTCATATTTATAAATAAGTACTAGTATCTGAATCTTGTTTGGGCTTGATAGGTGTTTAATTATAATCAATTGTAATTATAATTAAAGTTAATTAAATTATAATTTTATTTCAACTAAATTGTTAAAAGATTCAAACTCTATTATAAATAGACTTAGGCTCTAAAGGAGTTACACTTCTTGTCTACCCCTCTTTATACCATTTGTTGAGTTTTCTCAACTTATTCATATAGATACCATTAGAGGGTTGACATTTTAATGGAAAATCATGGTGGGATATGATCTTGCACAAGGCAAACTAAAACATGAAACTGTTACTTTTGATTTCTCAAAAGTAAAAATTATTTAAATTCTATAAAACTTGATTATACTTATTATGAAACTTGATTTTTTTTTTCTTATCATTTCCGTCAAACTATTTATGAAATCAGCTCGTCTCCTTTCCTCCACAATTGCACACGTGTTTGACATCTAATAGTATTCACAAAATGTGTCGAGAAAACTCTACAACTATTGTAGAAAGAGTTATGTAAGAAATATTAGCTCCCTTGGAGTCTAAGTTTAGTTATGTAAGAAATATTAGCTCCCTTGGAGTCTAAGTTTATTTATAATATAACTTGGACATTTTAGTAATTTAATTGAAATTAAAATATAATTTAATTAAGATTACAATTAATTATAGTTAAATACTAATTATGTCCAAATAAGATCTAATATCTCATATTGACTTTTATTCATTAAATACCTTATATTTAATCATAAAATTTTTAAAACTTTATAATCAAGTCCAACTTGATTAAAACACTTTTTTTAAACTTATTATTTATTTGTGACCCATTAGATTATCAAGTATGTTGGTAATAGATATAAATTATAAACCTAATCATATTTAGAATTAGATAAATTAAAATTATTTAATTTAATTTTTAATTATTTAATTAAATAATTTATATTCCTATATTAAGATTAGCATCTAACAACGCATTATGACTACTCAAATATTTATGAATGTCAAAGTAGTTTTGACTAATTTTTTTATGCATGATTGCTCATATAATTCAATTATTTCATCATACAGCATTCCAATTAGATATAAAGCATAAAATTAGTGTCTACTTTATTTAATTACATTAGCTCTCTACTATCAGTAATTAATTCTATTAATAACATTTGAACATTATCCTCAAAGTGTCATTTCATCTTGACCAAGGATATTTTCAAATTAATATTAATTGAGAACAATTTGGAAACAGTCTCTCTACTAACTAGGGGTAAGGCTGTGTACTATTGAATTTTCCCAGAACCCGTGTATTAGCAAGACTTTCACTGGGTAGTTGTTGTTGTTGTTTACTAATTGAAAATAATATAGCATTCTCCCTAAAGTGAACATATTTTCTAATAAACACCAACACATTTGTTTAACTATCTTCATATTTTAGTATATGAGATTAGCAATTTCTTTAATAAAGAAAAATATAATATATGCTAACCATTTTACATTTTATTAATATCTAGTCTTTATATAACAATGATTAAGAATAATTTAGGGTAATACATCAATACAATATGAATCTTATCATAATTTAATTTGCAGTGTACATTTATTTCATAAACTTTATCATATAAAATGTATAAGATAAAGAATGTCTTAAAATAATTGTGTCATTAAATTACAACTGATAGATTGACTGTATGAAATGAACCAAAACATGTATTCGATTGCGGTGGTAGTGATAAACTTATTTCCGAATTTGATTCAAAGAGAGTTATAAAAAATGAACAAGATTTCTAATAATGTACATCTTACTTTTACGTTTATTATATTTATGCATTAATCTAAAAGTAGTATTGATTTTCAAAAAATCGAATAAAATTTATCTATATTTCTTCTTCTATAGAAGTATCGAATCTCACCTTAAATTTTCAAAATAATGCCAACGAATGTTTTGGGCAAATTTTACTTCCATTTGAAGGTCTGAGAAAAGCAGCAGCAGGCCCATGCCCAACCGTACCTCGAGGAAGGTAGGATGCGAGCCATGGCAGTGCAAACAGAAGAGGAACGACTCCGATGGTGGCATCTTGTCCATCCACAAAATACGCATGATACATTTTATTATAAAAACAAAAATACTTCGATACAGTGTTCAAGCTCTTCTTTGTCCTTTAAATGATAGTGCTTCTGAGTGACTTATCAAAGCCTAATACTAAAGAAAAATAGATAAAAGGAGGAAAATATTGATATAAAGGTTATCTTCATATTGATAAAGAAAAAGAGATATTTAAAATAAAAAATTAATGAAAATAATTTTTAAAATATAATTATTTGAGTATTAAAAATTTAATACTTAATTAAAATTTTAAATATTACAGTAAAAAATTTTAAAATGTTTTTTAGAGTTTTTAATCGTTTTCTCAATATATTATATAGAGGCAAGGGTTAAGAGTGGCGAAAATCTTAAAGCTTTTCTCTTATTGGATTGTGAAGGTCAACGGTAAATCATGTGAATTATCACACCTAAATGTATTATTATCTAACTAACAAGTGCCGTTTTGAAAGACCTTTCGTGCTCACTGAAGCCATCCTGGCCCTTGAGTAAGCAAGAGGAGAGCCAGTCGCCAACCACATACTTAATTAGATTGTATGGTATTAGGCGTACGACTTCAATTCAACGATGTGTTCCATGTTCGTACAGTTATAGCAAAGCAGATCTTTTGATAGTCACGCAACTATAGTAAGCTTTAGCGTTCTGTTATCGGAAATTTGGAACGTCTTTGTCATGTTAATGGTCTAACGTCTTAAAAGTCAAACAATTTTGTCAGCTTGATACGACTCGATTTACAAGTGCTATATTTAAACACGTTGCAATCACCAAAATTACATAATTAGGCTTTTAAAATTTAAAAAGGTCTAATAATATAAAGTCTTATATAGATATTTAAGATGGTGTTAAGTAGAACCAAGGTCTTGAAACTTGAATCGGATGTTAAATTTGAAGCTTTATTGATTATCGGTTTGACCGATTCGATCGATTTGACCACTGATCGAATCGGAGTGACGTCATAATTACACAATAATTATATATACTATAAATAATATTAAAAAATAAAAAATATGCCAAATAATATAAATTTCTATAATTATATTAGATTTATGGAAAAAATGTGAGTTTTACTTTTAAAATAATTAAAAAACACATGCAAAAAAGTAAAATAAAAAAATAAAAAAATTATTAAACCAGTGGCCAACTGGTTCGCCCAGTTCCAATTTAACCGGTTAATTGACCGGTTCTTACCAGTTCGCACTGGTTCAATTGAAGACTGATTTTTAGAAATCACTCAAATCGATTAACCTACCGGTCATCGATTGAACAGATCGAACCAACCGGTCCGATTCAGGTTTCAAATCAGAGAATAGAACAGTTACGGAGGAGTCCTCTGTTCATTTAGTCAGTTCCAACTCTTTGTGTTATAAGCTTTCATGCATCAAAATTTTGAGTCCCGATTATTTATTGCCTCGAAAGTTATGGTGGCCATAAAAGGAACAACCCAGCAATCAATCATCAGTAAACGAAGGAAAACTGAAAATGGGTACGAAACTACGAATAAACAAAAGTTGTCTAAAAAAGATAATAAAATAACATTTTTTTAATTAAAAGATAAACTAAATATTTGAATTGAAGAGAAAAAAGTAGAAGGATGGTAAGCGTTTTGAAAATGATGGGAGGCGAAATGTGTGTTTATAATAAATTAATAAATAAATTATTTTTTTTCTTAGCCCCACCATTGAGTAGACCTAATAATATAATTCATTTTAATCCTCGACTATACAAAATGCTATTTCTTTTCTTATTGAGGGCAATATTGAATCTCAACCCCTCTTTCTATGCTCGCCATTTGAGAATTTAGGGAGAGTACTTAACTCATTGAAAAGTAACAGCCTAAGTTACCAGTCACCAGTCACGCATCAATTCTTTGGTCATCATACTCTCTTTTAACTTGGTTGAATGGGAAACAGAAGAGTTTACAAACGACATTTCTTGAGTGACAAACTTGAAAGTAAGACGGAAGGTACGGACATATCCCAATTGGACAATACTTGGGAGAGCTGTCAATGGAAGGACTTAGGGGCATGTTAATGTTGCCAAAACGGAAAAGATACTTGAACACGTCTATTAACCTTGTGAGAAGGTAATTCAGCCTTTCCAACAGGTTCGATTCGAGGAGTCTTTTCTTTCTTTCTTTCTTTCTTTCTTTCTTTTTTTTTGGGTTACTTGGCTTCCTTTTGGCGTTTATAGTCATCACTTAATTTGAGCTGCTTTTGATTCCTGCTATACGTTTTCGCCACTTAAAAACTACATGTTGGTCAATGACGCAGTAAATTAATAAATTTCCCATGTTTGCACATTATTGAGTAAATAGATGAAACAATGATATGAAGAGAAAAGGAGTTGGAACAAGAACAACGAACAGTACGGTCCAGTACTCAGGAACAATTTTCTTTCTTTGCTTTGGTTTGGTTTGACATCATAAACTACACAATTTTCCAAGCAAAACAAACCATAACGCTCCCCTTACTCATAACTTACAACACAGAATGGACATGTTCATAAGCAAACCATATATGATATACCCATCTGTAACTCACCTATACAAAGCTTGAAACTTTTTTTTTTCCTTATTAATTGACTAGACAGAGAAAAAGAAGAGAGACAGAATCAATTAATGCTACGCTTGCCAGGCCGATCAGCGACTTTCATAGTCTTCTCGATCATTTGCTTCGCTTTTCTGCTACGAATCTCAACCTTAACACTTGCACTCTTATCCATCTTCACATAAGGTTTCTTCGACTTCTTCAAGCCCCTCACCTTAGATTTGATGGACTGCACCAGGTTCTCCAACTGAATTGCCATTTGAAAAGTCTCTTCTTTCCAATCCAAAACTCACCAACTGATCCTAGATGGGTATTCAAGAAAACCGAAGATTTAGAAAAAAGTGGGTTTGCCTAAAAATCTGGCAAAATGTGCTGTGATAGATAACAAAGGCGTCGACCTTTTCATGTAGCAGTTTAAGCTTAGGTTTGGCTTCTTTGGGTGCTTTTATGCGACTCGTATGTTGTGTCCTTCCATTTTCTTTATTGGCGTGTGGTTGGCAATGAGGACTGCTCTTTACGGTTATTACGGGTTTACCACCGACCGTTTCACTTTGACTTCTGCTGGAGTTATGATCAGGTGTTTAGGGTGTACATTTTCTTGTGCAAAATACACAAATGTCATTATTGTAATTGCCGACCATACAAAAGTCTACCACAATTGTACACAGTAAAATAAGCAATTAAAGATACTCCGCAATTTTCCAAAATCACTTAAAAGTTGCTAAAGCTCTATTGAATAAGCATTTATATTTTAAGTTAACTTACCACATAAATATGTGGATAAAATGGATTGGAACATGGTTGGAACAACAAAACTGGTACAAGTGATCATGTCCCTACAAATGGATGCTTATATACTTGATATCTTAACAAACTTTGACATGTCTGTAACAAATATTCCTTTCATGCGGACATAATAATGAGACTCCAGAATCTTACAATTGTACAACTATCGTAAGGATTTGGGTACCAAGCCACGTTATAATAGGATCAGGTTACCTGTTCCCACATAAATATATGGATGAGATAAATTAGAACAGAGTAGGAACAACAAAAGTGAAACAGGTGATTTCAAGGGCGTCACAATACCAAGGCTACCTGTGGCCTTTTAAGTTCATTACGTGATTACCAACACTTTTCTCATTTATATTAATACCAACGATTGGTTGTTCTTGAGTAAGATTGTTTTTATTCAAATAATAATAATAATAATAAATTATAATGACGAGATGCAATCTATGAATCATAGTAAGGTTTGGGAGCTAGTTGATTTACAGTGGAACTGCAAACTCGTCAATTGTAAATGAAGATTAAATCTAAAGGATTTCAGGATAGAGTTCAGCGGTTTATAGGCTAGTTCAGTAGCCTAATGGTTCACTTAGGGATAAAGGTTAACTTTAATGTTACCATTTCTCTCATATCCTCGTAGAATATATTTTGAGTGATTAAGGCAATTGTAGCTCATGATGATATAAAGTTACACCAGATGACTGTCAAAACTAATATCCTGAGTAAAGACCTTTATGAAGAGGTCTATATATTACCTGAAGGATTTCAGGATCTAAATAAAACTGTCATGGTTTGTGCATTATGCAGATCAATATATGGTTTATATCAAACATTTCAAAAGTGATACCTTACAGTTGATGAGGTTATGACCTCTTTCGACTTCATGGAAAATAAAGTTAAAAAATGCTTGTATTATAAGGTCATGGGGAGCACAATTATCTTCATATTACTGCATGTGGTTGATATATTGCTCACTTCAAATTACTTGACCATATTGTATAAGGTTAAGCAAATTTTGGTCAAGAACTTTGATATGAAGGACCTTAGCGTAGCATCTTTTGTCATAAGTATTTAGATTCACCGGGACAGATCTCAACACTCATCAGGCTTCTCATAGAGTGCATACAATGAGTATGTGTTGCAAAGGTTTAATACGGTTAACTGTAAACCTGTCGTAATACCTATCTCTTATAGTGAGAGGTAATCTTTGGCACAATATCCAAAGAATAAAGTAAAGAGAGAGATTATAAGGAATGTTCCGTATACTAGTATGGTTGATAGCCTGATGTATGCTTGGCTATGTACTAGGCGGGATATTGCATTTACTGTTTGACTGTTTGGTCAATATCTGGTTAATCCAGGTGTAGACCATTGGAATGCAGTCTAACGAGTGTTGAGATACTTAAAGGAACTAAGGATTATATGTTGACATATAGCACAGTCAACAGACAAACCTCGTAAGAAATTCAAATTCAAATTTGGCTATATGTCTGGATGATCGAAAGTTCACTTAAGGTTACATGTTTTAAGTTTATGATGGTATAATATCGTGGAAGTGTGTCAAGTAGACACGGGTGACTTCCTCGACCATACATGCAGAGTGTATGCTAAGGGGTTGCTTCACAGACTTGATTTCTAAGTTGTTTGCGGTTGATTCAGTGGTTAGACCTATTCAGTTGTACAGTGGTAATCTTCTTGCTATGTTGTTTAATAACAACAAAGAATATCACAGGGTCTTAGCATTTAAAGGATTATTTGGCCATAAAGGTGTTGATACGAAAAGGTGACATTAAAGTTTGGAGCATTTAAAAACTGAGGAAATGATAGTCGATCATTTAACTAAAGGACTTCGCCCACTTGTGTTTGTGACACAAGCATACAGTATGGGTATTTTGACGTCCTTAGAAACTATTAGTTAGGGAATCATTATGTTTGATTCATGTGCATTTATACATTTGATGTAATATGACGGTATAATGGTTCATTAATAAAGATGATCATCGTTTATCCTAGGTAATACGTGTTATCGTATATTGTCATAATACTTATACAGGTCTTAAGATTTGTGTGGATCTTAAGCATTTAAAGGTCATTGGGCATATATACAAATTGAACTTGAGTCTATGTTATTTAGACGCATATAGTTTTATACGGATACCTATGAAATTTGACATGACATAGGAGGATATAAGTTTTTTTAATCCTATAAAGGTTCTCTAATGTAGTTTAGCGCTTAGTTGGAGAACATAAATGTTTGCTCTAATGCACTTTAGCATTTGGTAAGAGGAAACAACTGTTCTCTAATGTTGTTTAGCATGCGGTGAGAGAAAATAAAATTTATCTAATGCGGTTTAGCATAAAGTTGGAGAAATCGAGACCTACAAACGAAGATGATATAATTTAGATCATAAAGGTATCATCTTAGTTTGCCACACTCCATTTTCCCATTCATGTTAGTGAGATATTAGGTATACGTAATTGTATTGGATCTGTGTCGCATATGATACATGCATTTGATGCTTTTCGGTATTGAAAGCCTTGCAGAATGGAATGATGACTTTCATATCTTTGGATCAAATGTTATGTTTTTAAACTTAGTTGACTAATTTAATAGCATGACTTAACCAAGTTTTTAAACGTTTTTTAAACTAGAGTCAAAACTATAATTAATGCTTGTCCAAGGGAGAGAATGTTGGACAATTTTGTCCTTTGTCATAAAGTTGGACAACTATTATTGCATTTTTTAGTTTTTAAATAATTTATCAGTTAAGTTATGTAATTTGATTCAAATAAAGATAATAAAGTGGCCCAATAAATGATCTAAATCAATGAGTCAAAGTCCCTGTAGAAAATGAATCTCAATCAGGGCGAACCAGACTCATATCAGGCCTGTGATGGAGAAGCCCGATATAGAAGTTATATATAAAAATTAAGGTCTTCTACAATTGCTCATATCAATCATAGGCGTAAGGACTCTTTGACCCATTAAAAGAGCTTACGTTTTGAGAAAATTGTAGAAAGAGCTTACCCGCATCGCGAAGATCAATTCTCCTGAAGAAGGCGGTGGATTCGCACTCATTTCGATTTTAAAAGTCTCGTTTAAAGTTATGGAGACCGAAATTAGGTATTTTCTACATTTCGATCCGGGATATATTTAACTAAGGTACCATTACGTATTACAATGCATATTTAGTAATAACCGGATATTATTCTCTTTAAGGGTGATTTAAGTGGTTCATGATGATTTGAATTCAACGTGGACTTCTCAAATGATTCCAAGTCTTGGAGGTTGAATTTGCATTGCGAAAGAAATTTTAATAATTGTTTGAATTGAAATTTTCAATT
>JANZXV010000211.1:30499360-30510202 GCA_027576455.1 Erythroxylum roigii | reverse complement strand
CTCAAAACAATAATAAATAAAAATAGCTCAAGTATTTAATCAATTGAAAATTAAATAACAAAAATACTTGAGACAAAATAAAACTTCCCTATGAATTTGTCTTAAAATAACTCAGCAGAGGACTTTCTTCACAAAATCAATCACGGTGTTCCTATGTTATCTATCATATGCAGCAGCAGTATTTTTCTTTAAGGAACTACAAAAACGTCTCTCCCATAAACTGACTCACCCACTGGCTAATTAATTAACGCAGGCTCCTATATTAATAACACGGTCATCAACACATGGAAGACACCAACTGCACATATCCTTGTTTCTCTATTTCCAATCGATGATCAACAACACACTTCAGCTATAATCTTAATATATGCATGAGTCAAGGTGCACCAATCATCACCATGCGCAGCATCAAAATTACTTTATGCATACCCAGTCAACCTGTATTAAAGACCCACGTGATCTTCACCTCTTCCACCCAAATCACGCAGACTACTTTTTCAAAGACACAAATATTCAGCTCATTCAAAAAAAATATCAAGTGCCCAGTATCAACATAATTTTTCAAGGACAAAAATTCAATAGCAAAGGAAAGTTGTGCAGCCCCACAACCTCTACACGTGACCAACGCAACTTAAAAAATACACCCACCAAATCTTTTGCCGCAAAAAACCTTCTAGTTTTTTTTTTCAAATTAAGGTGTAGTATTAGTCTCCTTCCATAATTAGGAGATATACACTTATATGAATAATCTTTAAAGATTTAGAATCTACCGTAAATAGGATGTGTATTTTTAAATAGATTGCTTCCATACGTAGATGCAGTCTCATATTCTAATTATTTTATATGTCTAATTTAAAAATGTCAAAACCAAACAAAGAATATATAAAATATATTCTAACAGTATGAAAGGTTGACTTAATTGTAATTAAGACATGCGAGCTACTACAAAGATGTGGATCCTAAATCATCCAAGTAAAACTCTACCATGAGCACGCGTTGAATTTGAAAGTTCCATGCAGCATTGCATCTTCCAAGCACTATGTCAACAATCAGTTAATTTTGTCCCTACCAAGTACACAAGTTGGTTATGGTGTTAGAAGAGTCTACCATATATAACTATCATGGTTTGGTTTCATTAACTTTTACGAAATGACGATCATTCCTTGAGATGTAAACAAAGTATATAATAAAGACAATTCAGAAAAGTATAACAATAGGAATGAGTCTAAACTAAGCTTCACCAATTATAGTGTCAAGGTGTGAATCCATAATCTGATGTCTCCAACAAAAGCTCGTGTCTCGATTTTTCATATGCAGATATATTTGCGTTTGTATATGCATATCTTTTCGTATGTTATATAAGCTGGTGGTGACGAGATTTGTTTTAGTCAACAATGATGCACGCCTACATGGCATTAATATTTCAAATTTCAAGAATATATTTTTGGCAAGTTTTAGTACATAGAAACGGTGAACACTCAGAAACGAAAGATCAATATGTTATTTTAATGCAACTTTATAAGAACATCCTATTCGTGGCCTGAAGGCTTGGAGTCCTGAATTTCTGGAAAGAGTAGAGCGGCTGTTGCGTCACCAGAGAAGAAAATGGTTTCAGATGATATAAGAATCAACTTCAGCCTATGTCATACATTTTGATTTCTTTTGACGTAAGATTAAATTGGATGTATACTAAGATACCTGGATCAGTGCTTCTGAAGAATCTGTAACAATTTCTAACCTTAAAAAAAAAAGCATCTGATCCAGCAAGTAGCTTCGTGAAATCATAGACTATACTTGGCTTATAAGTTTTCAGTTTACTATAATTCAATATCAACCAAAAAAGCTGAGTAATCTAATGGACATAAGAAATCAATAAAGAGCAAAGTTAAACAGAAATCAAAATGTCAAAAAAAATATGCATCGGAAATGCAATATCCACCTAAGCTCTTTCAGATCAACTACTTATACACTATTGAATGAACATAATTTGTTTAGTTACAGGAGAGAAAAAAGGTATTTAATATAACATATACATCAAAATCTGCTAGAAAGCAAAATGATGCAAGAAAATCTGTCGAGTTCACGGGTCGTGTTTCTTGGTATAAACATAATCAAGATGAGCTGCCAGTGATCTTCTCAGCAAGCATTCATCTTCGCCGACTCCGACACAACTCTCTTCCACTTGAACCTGCTCTTCTTTCTCAACCTGCTTCAAGAAAGAACAAACACGCTTGAATTATCAAAATGGACATAATAATGAAAGAGTTAATGATGTTGTTTAACGTTAACGAAATTAGCTCACCCCATATTCAATTTCCGTCGGATTTGCTTCCGAGAAGGCAGGCACGGACCGGATGGCATAGGTAACGGTTATGGAGAAGAGGACGAAGGCCATAAGGCAATATGTCCTGATCTTGTGAGTCATAATTTGTTCTTTGCTCCCTGGAAATGACAACGAAACAGGAAAGT
This sequence comes from Erythroxylum roigii, assembly GCA_027576455.1. Taxonomy (NCBI): domain Eukaryota; kingdom Viridiplantae; phylum Streptophyta; class Magnoliopsida; order Malpighiales; family Erythroxylaceae; genus Erythroxylum; species Erythroxylum roigii. The sequence goes on along the minus strand of JANZXV010000211.1, from coordinate 30,507,733 downwards.
TGGAGGGGAGAAACTAGCTCTACGAGGTTTATTTAACGATCTGTTATATGTGCTTATATAGCTCTATGAGGTTAATTCATTGTTGATTAGTTTGACATCATCGTTCGTTGACAAGTTATTATGTTCTAGAATTACAGGTTAACTTAAACGCTTAATCAAAACTTTGGCTTCCTTTTGATAATTGACATTAGAAGCGTCCATGTAACACGATGAGTCGATGATTTCGGCATCGGTACCGTAGGATTTGATTCGTTGGTAATGTAACTTTTACTTCGCCCCTCTGAAAGAGTCTTCTCGGAGGGTTTTGCTTGTTGGACTTCATTTTAGCTTATAAGCTATCTGTCTCAAGATTGCTTTGGTGATATATACTAAAAATTTGGAGTAAATACTAGGAAATGAATATTCTAAATTTATAGCTTTTTACTGTTTTAGGTAAGCTCATAGATGGATTAGTTAAACATTAATGTCCGAATCATCATCGTCAGGCTACAGTACAAAGTTTTTGTCTTGGTAAATGCCTTACGTCGAACATGAACAAACTACGGTTAATTTCTCCGAGTAATGGATTAACTGAATACATATAAATTAGCACAAAATCTGATGAAAATGGAAAAGTTATTCAGAGCTTTCATTAAACATAACCATATAAAAATTATCAATAATTAAAATATTTTTCAGTTTTAACGTAATATCATCAATTATAAATTTCAACAAATATGTGTTATAAAATTAAGAATTCAATTTTCACATCATATGAATTAGATCATAATTATTTTGTTTGTTTAATATGCATGTCTATAATATACAATAATGGAAGATATCTAAAAATGATACCTCTGTCCTGGCAATATATGTTTTCTGTTTCACCTTATTTGAAAGAAGTGATTTGTGATATAACCCTATTGAATGCTACGTAGTATAGAGATATATGAATTTTTGAGATGGAGTATGAGGTTTTAAGAGAAAAAGGAAAGAAGACTCGCTGATTATTCATTCGACAGAGCCAAAGACAAAAGGCAAAAGGCTCTGGAAACTCTACACAGATCAGAAAGTACTTTGGATTAAATGGATACGTGAGTACCACATTCAAGACTCGAACTTTTGGCAAACCTCTTTTTCAATGAAGGCCTCTTGGATTCTTATTCAAAGGATGAAACTGCGAAATACTATCCACCCTTGGATCAAGCATAAGATAGGTATTAGGTAATGATGACAAAACATGATTTTAATTTGATAACTGGTTGAGTTTTAGCTCCGTTATTTTCACTGCTTGTGTTCTATGTAAGCTAGAAGGGGAATACCAGTTAATAGATAAGATTATTAATTAGATCAGAGCAGCTATTATGGCTTCACCGGATATGAAAAATAGTTGGCACTTATAAGTTGAAGTCAATAATTGTTACTCTTCTTTTTGTACAGTTTTCAGCAACTTTTTTTGCAATTAATTGTAGGCTAACTGCCTAGTCCATGTATTAGTTTCTCCTATAATTAATGCAATTTATTAAATTATAAAAAAAATATTTGGCATATTCACAATTTAATGTTACGAATAAACCCCATAATAACCGATTAAACTATTGAAGTATGTCATTTGAGTTGGCAAAATCTTGTTAATGTAAAAGTCAGTGTCTCATCTTGTACTATTTTATTTAAAGAAAAGTACGAAAGGTTGACTTAATGGTCATTAAGACATGCGGGCTACCAGAAAGATGTGGATCCTAAATCATCCAAGTAAAACTCTACCATGATCAGCACGCATTATTGAATTTGAAAGTTCCATGCAGCATTGCATCTTCTGATATATATGCCCTATGTCAACAATCAGTTAATTTTGTCCCTACCAAGTACACAAGTTGGTTATGGTATTAGAAGAGTCTACCACATATAACTATCATGGTTTGGTTTCATTAACTTTTACGAAATGAACGATCATTCCTTGAGATTTAAACAAAGTATATAATGTAGACAATTGAGAAAAGTATAATAATAGGAATGAGTCTAAACTAAGCTTCACCAATTATAGTGTCAAGGTGTGAATCCATAATCTGATGTCTCCAACAAAAGCTCGTGTCTCGATTTTTCATATGCGGATATATTTGTGTTTGTATATACATATCTTTTCGTATGGTATATAAGCTGGTGGTGACGAGATTTGTTTTAGTCAACAATGATGCACGCTCTACATGGCATTAATATTTCAAATTTTAAGAATATTTTTGGCAAGTTTTAGTACGGTGAACGCTCAGAAACGAAAGATCAATATGCATGGTATTTTAATGTAACTTTATAAGAACATCTTATTCGTGGCCTGAAGGCTTGGAGTCCTGAATTTCTGGAAAGAGTAGAGCGGCTGTTGCGTCAACAGAGAAGAAAATGGTCTCAGATGATATAAGAATCAACTTCAGATCAATGCTTCTGAAGAATCTGAACAATTTCTATCCTTAAAAAAAAGGGGCATCTGATCGAGCAAGCAGCTTCCTGAAATCATAGACTATACTTGGCTTATAAGTTTTCAGTTGACTAATTCAATATCAACCAAAAAAGCGGAGTAATCTAGTGGACATAACCAATCAATGAAGAGCAAAGTTAAAAAGAAATCAACATGTCAAAAAAAAAAAAAAGTTCACTGGTATGCGTCGGAAATGCAATATCCACCTAAGCTCTTTAAGATCAACTACTTAAACACTATTGAATGAACATAATTTGTTTAGTTACAGGAGAAAAAAGAGGTATTTAATATGACATATACATCAAAATCTGCTAGAAAGCATAATGAAGCAAGAAAATCTGCGGAGTTCACGGGTGGTGTTTCTCGGTATAGACATAATCAAGATGAGCTGCAAGTGATCTTCTCAGCAAGCATTCATCTTCGCCGACTCCGACACAACTCTCTTCCACTTGAACCTGCTCTTCTTTCTCAACATGCTTCGAGAAAGAACAAACACGCTTGAATTATCAAAAAGGACATAATCATGAAAGAGTTAATGATGTTGCTTAACGTTAACGAAACTAGCTCACCCCGTATTCAATTTCCATCGGAGTTGCTTCCGAGAAGGCAGGCACCGGCCGGATGGCATAGGTAACGGTTATGGAGAAGAGGACGAAGGCCATGAGGCAATATATCCTGATCTTGTGAGCCATAATTTGTTCTTTGCTCTCTGGAAATGACAACGGAACAGGAAACTAGCTCTACGAGGTTAATCTAACGAAGTGTTATATGTCCTTATATAGTGACTAACATCCTAAAACAACTTGTTTAGAGAATACGATATTTTCATATATGTAAAGTTGTTGAGAATTCATTGTTGATTAGTTTGACATCCTCGTTCGTTGGCAGTTTAGACACTACCGCTTAAATGGAAGTGTGACAATTTAGACACTACCAAACACGAGTTCAGATTTTCTGTCCAATATTATGGTGTTTTATTGTGTCAATAATCTCAGCCATTTATTTATGTGTGTCCTGCAAAATAAATGGTTGAGATTCCATGAAACAAAATAAGACAGAAGATCTGGACTCACCAAATACCTACCTATTTTTAACTAAGGTCACATGCAAGAATGTCATGGCCTCAAAATCACTTGTGTGGTCACTAGTGCTGGGAAGTAAGTTAATAGCTAGTGATAGGTTTGTTTAGTTTTAAAAAATTTGGGAGTTGGAAGATGTCCGTGAACACATGAATTTCAAGTATACCTTTTCCTTATGGTCGTAATTAAGATTAACCATGTCAAATGGGCATGGGACATGGCTTACAGATCAAAGAGATATGGTTTATATAAGATCAGTATCTTGGCAGAAGACATGATTGAGTCACCACTATCCATTTAGAGATTGGTTTATGTCATAATAACAGTAGTCCATATACATGACCATTACAAGAGGCATAACATAAATGATAATTGAGTTGCAACCGTGGGGAGCAGTATTATGGTGAAGTAGCATGCTTGTTCTGGTACTTCAAATGATAAAAGATTCTGCCATTTAAAAACATCATCGAGTTTGGATCAACCCAAATCCTTTCTCTCAAATAAATCCTTCATTAGATCAAGCGCTCTGGTACGTAGCAAGAGTCACTCTTATGTTATGTGGCGTAACCTTTAAAGAGAAAAAGTAAGAGCATGATTCTTGGCGTTGAAAGGAACTTGGACAGCCTTTTGTCATTTCACGAGAATTTTCTTCCAACAAGTGTACGTGTCAATGCCAATTTGCATTGTACCAATGAATGCATTCAATAGTCTCCCACCACGTTATAGGTCATATAATCTTAAATGGTACAATTGGATGTTATCTTCTTTGCCTTGAAGAACACATTGGGGGTCAGTTTCGAGGGTTGATCCCCTGTCCATTTTCGGGACATGAGTGGATGACTCAGATGCAAAGTGGACAGGGTAGGACAGGGGAAAATGGACAGAGGATTTGAGGGGGTCAGTTTCAGCTTGGCACGAATTTTACTTTTTGATGACAATAATTAAATTTGCAATAGCAATTTCAAAGGCAGAGACTTATGCTACCTCTAAAATTTGTTTTTTGTTTTGTTTTGCATAAATGAGATGATATGGCAACGTCAAGATTAAACTTTACGGAATTTAGTTAACCCTTTCAGCTGACAGAAAATAGGGATTCATCCTCAATAGCCTTAAGTGTGTATGGATATGTTATATGCACGTAGTACGTGTTGGAATCCGACCGTGATTAAATTACGGGCGCAGCTAAAAACAAAAATGTTACAGATTCCGAGCGGATCCTAATAATTGAATAAATTTGAATAAAACATAAAACGATTTAGAAATTGTACCTTGTTCACTTTTCTGTTGAAAAATCTTTGAAATTTTTTCCGATTGATCAATCACGAGCTGTTCAAGTGTCCAGCCTCTGATAGTATTCACAGAGTAATTCTCAAACTGATTTGAGATAAAGAAGACAAAAAGTGTTAGCTTCTAAAAAGTTCTTCCCTTTAAATAGAAAAAATCATAAGAGTCTTTTATTAAAATTAAATCTTTTTAATTATAATTACAATTAAAATCAAATTATAATTATAATTAATTTAGTTTTAATAAAATCAAATATCTCATAGTTGATCCCCAAAGTTTCTCAAACTTTATAATTAAGTCCAACTTAATTAAATTGATTTTTCTTTCACAAATTGCTCTTGTGACTCATTAGGTTCCTAATAAATTGGCAATCATTATAAATTATAATTCTAATTCACAATTAGAATTGGACAAATTAAAGCTTCTTTTAATTTATCTTTAATTCTCCAATTAAATAATTCATAATCATAAATTATGATTAACGTCTAGCAACATGTCATAATTACCCAAATATTAGGAATATCAAAGTGATTGACTTAACTTTCCCATGTATGGCTATGAAGTATAATTTAATCTTTTTGTCATTCAATATTTTAATTGGACAGAGTATGGATACAGTGCCTACTCTTATCATCCAATCATGTTCGTTCTTGCTAATTAGTAATTGATTTATAATTAAAATTTGAAAATACCTTTTCAAATGTCAATTCACTTTGGCCAGTGAATTCTATAAATCATTACTAATTAAGAACAATATAATATTCTCTCTAATTACTTTAGAGCGACGAATTCTATATTAACTTACTCAACCATCTACATATGGTTCATACTGTATCCAATTACTACTGACTGAATTATCTTAAGGCGATTCATAAGTAGCATCAAAACACAGTAATTCCCACACTAGATACCTTAGTAATCTCAAGTTTGAGGATCAATTATACAACCATCATTATGAGATAATTCATAGACACATAAGTAATATTCCATCCGAAATTCTCATAATCGGGTCAGTTCAGTGACTTATTGTCTAATAATCACCCAGAAATTAGTTTAAGTATCTCTATGCTTTAATATATGAGATCAATTACTTTTTTCATAAGAAAGAAACATAATGTGTGCTAGTTTTACCGTTTCAACAATATCTTGTCTTGATGAAGCTACAACTAGGAACATTTAGGAATAACACATAAGTGTAAATTAAATCTCATAATTATGATCTCAGCATAATTTCAATTACACAATAATTATTCCAAGGATTTTATCTTTAGTATTAAATCATAAAATATTAATTAAATTAATACATAAAGATAAATAAAGCCTTTTCATTAATTTAAAATAATGTCATACATTAATTTGCACCCAATTTGTTGGTTGCAATGGCATAAACTAACAATCTCCTACTTACACTAAAGCCAATCCCTTATGAAACTATTACCATATCTATCTATATGTTGATCATGTCTTTTGAGACTATGATTTAGTAAGAGGATCTGCTAGATTCTCTTCAGTGGGAACTCGCTCTAATGTTATGTCTTTCCGCTCCATTATCTTCCTGATCAAGTGAAACTTTTTGAGTACATGTTTGGACCGTTGATGAGACTTGGATTTCTTTGCTTGTGCAATAGTACCATTATTGTTGCAGTACACTACTATAGGATCAACAATGCTAGGAACCACTCCAAGTTTAGTGATGAACTTCTTGATCTAAACTGCTTCCTTAATTGCCTCAAAAACTACAATATACTCAGCTTTAGTTGTTGAATCTGTGATGGTTGGTTATTTGGATCTCTTCCAACTAACCGTGAAACCTTAAAGAGTAAAAATATACCCTGATTGTTATCTACTATCGTTTTGATTAGATTGGAAACTAGCATATGAATGACCCTGAACTCTCAGCTCAATTCCTCCATAGACCAGAAAAATATCTTTAGTCCTTCTCAAATACTTCAAAATATTTTTCACAACCGTCCAGTGACGCTCACCGGGATTAGCTTGATATCTTCTTGTTATGCTTAAAGCATAAGCAACATCTGGTCTAGTACATAGCATTGCATACATGATTGATCTAATTGCCGGAGCATATAGAATACAATCCATTTTATCTCTCTCCTTTTGTGTCTTTAAACACATACCTTGTGAGAGAGAAATCCCACGCGATATGGGTAAGTGTTAAGTCATCAATTTGCACTTATTTTATACTTAGTTATCTTTAATGTGTTGAAATTAGTATCCAAAATTAATGGAATTATCTTATAATTGTTTACAGATGATTTTCAACACCTTAGAGAGAAATTGAATCAAAAAGATGCAAAAGAATGAAGAAAATTTGACATTTCAAATTTGACAGCAATCCAGTGACTAAGCGTAGGCACGCCTAAGGATGGAATAAATCTGCAGATCAATTGTCAAGATTCAGATTCGAGATTTTCACAATCTTTAAAGATTTTATTGCCATCTTTCAAGGGGATTGACCACCTGAAATTGGGGGATACATTATCTGAAGATAATCAAGGAAAGATAGGATGGAAATTAAAAAGATAAGCATAAAAGGAGAGAGGATCACTATTCACGTAAGCTTTAGACTAGGTTTAGGATAGATTTTCGTTTCTGCGCCTTTTCTTTTCCAGTTTTTATGTTTTTATGCACTTCTTCCTTTACTAATTTCATATTTTTCAGTAAAGGACTAGGGATGGAGACTTTATGCTTTGTTATTTCTTTTGTTTTCGATTCTATTACGAGAAGCTAAACTTCTTTTCTTGGTTGAGGGGATTTGTGTTATCCGCTATTATGTGTGAGATGTTCAATAAAGTTTATGTTGTTAATGAACATTGAATATCTTCTGATCTACTCTTTCTAATTGAATTCGTTGGTTTTTAGGTGAACAACTAGAGATTAATTTATTCAATTGCTAGATTAACGAAATATGACGTTCAGTTTCGCTAATCACAAGTAGCAATTAGGATTGTCTTCTCTACGTTAGAGTTGGGAAATTCTAAGGAGATATTCGCTTGATTGATTGCATGTCGTACATGTATTTCACTTGCTCATTGGTTCTTGATTCGTAAAGCTATTATTCAATTAAACCTATGATCGTATCTAGGTTGTTGTTTAATAAGAATGCTAGAATACATGTTTCTAGTCATTACACTTAAGAGAAAATATCCCCAATGTATATTTGTTAATGATTGAAATTTTATATCGAGAATCTACTTTAGCACGATAACATTGGTGACCCAAAACCAAGGTTTATCTCTTAATTTTTCCGATTCAATTATTTCTTTTTATTTAGGATTTTATTATATTTTTTCTTATATTTTCGTGAATCAAAACCACCCCTATTTTGCTACTTTGTTTGAGTTTTAAACTCGCTAACCTCTACTGTTAAAAATTTCTCGTGCGAACGATATCCACTTACCACTAGTACATTAATTTGTATTAACGTAAGTGATTTCTTTTGAATATGGTTGCAGGCGACAGCGCCACCAAATTTTGGCATCGTGGCTGGGGAATTTCTTAACGGTTTTTGTTAGTGATGTTTTTGTTTGTGTTTGTGTTTTT
>JANZXV010000211.1:30421047-30454576 GCA_027576455.1 Erythroxylum roigii | reverse complement strand
GAATACAGGTTTGCACCAACCATAGACTTGGTTTGGGCAAATTGTGATAAGAAAGATAGGGTGAACCACGGTGATGTGTTGTCCAAAACATACCCTGAAAGTGAAGTTTTTGAGTTCTGGAAAATTGTGAAGGATGGGCTTGCTTTGCCATTGTTGATAGACCTTTGCGAGAAGGCTGGTTTGGATCTGCCAGCATGTTTGATTCGCCTTCCAACTGAGCTGAAGCTCAAGATACTGGAGTCACTTCCTGGTATTGACATTTCTAGAATGGGATGTGTTTGTTCAGAGATGAGGTACTTGTCCTCAAATAATGATTTATGGAAGAAGAAAGTTGCAGAAGAGTTTGGTATTGGGAATGGAGCACAGGGAATGATTGATTGGAAAGAAAGGTATGCTTCATGTTGGGAGAGCAAGAAGAAGAGGAAGAGGGATATCAATGCACGGCAAATGTTTCGTCCAGTTTATAGGCCCTATCACTTCCCAATCATAAGAGACCCTTATCCACTAGGTATTCCTGGTCCTATGATCGGCGGAGATTATGATCTCTTCCCAGGGGTTGGTTTTCCATCTCCTTTTGGACAGCCTGGTCAAGTATTTCCCCGGACACTACCTCGCCGGAATTTTTCACTCAATTGTAACTTGGGTGGATTCAACTCCTAATCGGGTCTACAAGTCTATGTTATTCATGCTTGGACGCAAGGTGAAACCTTTTGTAAGAACTTTGTGATAGACTATATGGGCGTGCTAACTGTTGGCATGTGATCGATAGATCTTCAGCTAGGGAGAAATACCAGTTTGAGAATACTTTAAATGTTTGTGGGTTTTGAGTTTACCAAGTTTATATGTCCTTTTATCATATATTCCCCATAGTACAATAAAGCCTTTTGCCCTTTTATGTGTTGTTCATCAAGTTTTATGTGTTGTTCATCAAGTTCGACAATTATCAGTAAGTGGCACCTGGAAAATATTTTAGCTTCTACGCTACTTGTATTCAGATAATACTAGTTTTCAGAAAATATGTTCAGGTAGTTGTAAGAAGTCGTACTATACTGTGAATCATTTAGGATATAAGATGGATAGAAAAATTCTAGTGATTATGATGTCCATGTTATGCGGTTTCCTGCTTTAATTGGAAAATGAATGAGGCGTGGTTGGTTAAAGAGTTTTACAAACTGGTCTGCTTTAATTGTTGAAGATGAGGGGAAATGTTCAAATCGGTTTGGTGTCTGTTCCTTCTGAGATTGCCTACCCATGGAACCATGTTCACAGCGAGTGAAATATCTGAGCTACTCAAAAGATTAGCGATTGTTGTAGTAGCTAAAGTTCTCGTTCTTCCATTTTGCTCAAATTCTGCCGAGAGTAGTGCTTGGTGGCTGGTTTGCTAAAATTTAACTATTGGCAGGCATTTGTTTAATTTAACTTGGAAAAATCTTACTTCCCTTGAAAATTTCTGTTAGAACTTAGAAGATGTTAACAAAATTTCTTACCTGAAATAATTGACAATGTTCGGAACTAAAAATAAAAGGAATAATATTTTTAAAAAACATCAATAAATTCGAGTACTAAAAATATGTTTTTCGCCTAAGAAAACGACGATTCTCTGTCGATCGTCAACCTGACACAGTGACACAACTGACCACAACTACTTCAATACAAACATTAAACAGCAGTTGTATGACTGCTTAACTATCCACCTGTCTGTTCTTCCCATCTTCCAATTCGCCGCCTTGACCAAATTCCCGGCCGGCGACCCTTTTTGTGGAATACCTTGCAATTACATTTACGTCACCTGAAAGTCCGAAACTTTATCAGTTATGGCCAGGTAACAGCTGCAAAACAGTGGCTGTCATGGTTTTTAGTGTCACTTTCTCTCCTCCCTCTTTCTCTTCCTTCTGTCAACCCCGCCGCCGCCGCCATCACAGCAATATAACGCTTCGGGCTTTTGTTTCATGTTCTGAACTGGATGCCAATTTGCAGTCTCTTAAACCACCTCTTAATCGCTTTCCTCTTCAAGCTTCAAGAAGGGCATCTGGTTTTCCATCTGAAGGTAACGACTTTGTTGATGATCCTCGCAATTGGAGCCGTTCGATCAACTCCCACTTCGTTGATGACGAGGATGACGAGGATGAGGATGGAGAAGACGAAGAGGAAGATAGGAGCTTGGATCTGCTGGTTAGATTTGTCCAAAACATGTTCAGGAAGATATCTAAACGAGCCAGAAAGGCCGTGCGTTCTGTTCTTCCCGCTTCCATCTCCACAAAGCTGGTAAACTTCATCTTTATTGTAGTTTTATCGCCGAAAGGATGTTAATTTCTTTTTCCTTTCGGGTTTCTTCATTCAGATTGAAAAAACATATTTTGTGTTTGTTCGGTGTAGCTGGCTTTTTCTGTAAATGGGGTGCTCATATTGACGTTGTTGTGGATTGCGAAAGCATTTCTTGAGGTAATGCTTCATAATTTATTTCAGCTCTGTTTATGTGGCAAATGCCATTCTCCCTATCAGTGTAAAAAGGATTCTAATTACCTATAGTAACAGTTTTCTGTAACCCCATAAAGATAGGAATCTATCTTATGCTTCTCTTTAGGAGTTAGTATCATAACTGTGGATGGGGGGAACCTGATCTATATTTTCCAATATTATACTTGTCCATCTTCAAGTTAACACTCCTTTTCGAGTCTGATCTGAGATGTTCAATGCTAATCTATGATCTATCTATATTTCCTTGGCTTCTGTCAACCACATTGGTTTAGTGGGGTTCTAGCCTTCTTATGTGTTCCCTCATGGTTTATAAATTCTCGTACACCACTGGTGGATTGATACAATTGACTAGATTTTTGGAAATTAGGAAAATGGGTCATTGGAGATGAGTGCATAGCATGTGCTGAACTTGGTTGGAGTGTCAATTTACTGGGAATCACTTATTGATATTGTATTTTGGAGCAGTAGCTGGATACTGTCTGTAGTCTACACTATGAGATCAAATTGTGATCTCTATCACTAGCAATTTAATAAGTCTGGAAGTCTGATGCAGATGCCGATTTTGAGATTTTCTGTGTTATCATATGCATTTATGGTTGAAGAAGTCATTCTACTCCCATAACTTTTGGGTGTTGTCACTACAAGCATGATGCTAACATTACAAATTAATTTATGCTTAAGCAAGAGAGCAAGAGTAGAGTAGAAGAAGAGTAAACGCATAAATAAATAGTGCTGTTTGCACTTAGTTTTCGAACCTTTCATATCTTGAAAAAGAGCACTAAATGTGTACTTTGATCGCATGAATGATGTGATTTGTCAACATTCAAAGTGGTTGAAAGTTATTTTATTACACACAAAAAAAAGCTGATGCTGATGCTACTGCTAATGCCAAGAGGACAATGCTGTTATTCTTCTTGTTTGTTTATGTTGTTGATTTTCTGTACTTCTGTTTATGGTATGCAAGACTAAATCTTCCCTATAAAGATCCACAGTATTATGTTGTCAATTTTGCTTGTTTTTGTACCATCTTATTATCATGTTACCAACTACTGCTATCACGGTTAAGATAATTATCAGGTAAAAATAGTCTTCTGCAGATATTCCCTTATTTGTCTGAGAGTGACACAGCATTCAGTTATCAGTTATCACTTAATTAGAACATCTAATCTATTTATAATAAGCGACGAAAGGTAACCAAACTTGTTAGTCCTGGATCTCGTGGTAAGTAATTTGACTCATCGTGTTGGTTATCTTTTCTGTCTGTTCCCAAACTGATAAAATGTTGGAGTAAGTTAATATTAAGTCTTTCAAACCAAACAAACCCATCATTTCAGTTTTGCCCTTTTGGTGTATTAATTTATGGAAGGATCCAGAGGTTAGAACCATCGTTTTCAAAGAAAGCCCTGTAACAGTTTAGTAAAGAATCAATGTTGTCGCCTTGTGCATGGCAACAAGGTTTTAAATCATGTGTATTAAGATGTTGCTATGGTAGGCTGTTGCATGGTTCTGTGATTTATAAGCCTTATGGCATTATATTCCAAAGATTCTACTGCAGATGATTGCTGCCATCTGCTGTCCGTTAAGAAACAGAAACTTTGTAGGTTGGGAATCTTAGTAATGTGGTCTATGATGGGTTACTTCTGGTTACTTTGTGCTATTGCTCATTTCTCGGTACATTTCTGTTTCAAATTTAGGTGGTTTGTACCCTTGGAAGTGTAGTGTTCATGAGCATATTACTTGTTCGCGGTGTTTGGGCTGGGATAACATATTTGCAAGGAAGCCGTAGCCTGAGGATGAATGAACTCGAAGATGACCAGCGCGCATGGAATGGCACACAGCCAGCAAGTTGAGTGTTCAGTAAAGAGATCTCCAAAAAAAAAAAAACAAATGTGTCTCTGCAGAAGATTTGATCAATCACAATCAAGAATGTAAGCACCCTTGTCTATATTGCCTCAATGAAGTTTCTTGACGAACTGACTGCTAAATAATTTGGAATAACCAAGGCAGAAGTCTAAGGAGACATTCAAATTCCCCAAAGTTAATTCTAAATTGATATTCATAGGGAAAGCAGAAAATCTTAAACCATATGTACGGGTATTACCCCATGTCATATCTATTCAGACATGCGAACTGTTCTGTAATGGTGGTAACACAACACGTGCTAATTCTTTTATAATTCAGGTTACGTGCAGGCTTATGTGTTGGAAGATAATAATATAATTATCTAAAAGATCAACCAAATATCTAAAATAAAAATACTCTTTATCTTCAACCAATAAGTAAATCAGGATGAGAATAAAAAATTGAACAATAAAACAAACACTAATATTTATGTGAAAAATTTTCCAATGTAGAGGAAAAAATTATGAGTCAAATTGACAAGCAAATTTACTAAACCTAAATAAAGATTGATCTCTCACCCATAATAAAAGTTGTCTATTTTTAAGATTGAAGCTAAAGTTGATGTAACAATTAACAAATTCTTAAACTAATATAAAAAAACAATAAAAATGGATGAGAATAACACTATTTGCCCTTTCATTGTTTTTTTTCCCTCACTTTTGGACATCATGGTACACTCTCATGTAAAACTTATCTATTTTTCTCTTTTATATCACGAAATAGGTTTTTTATATCATACATAGTTACATACACAACCGTGTAAGCGACTTTGCTCTTCAATACCACCTCATTCGTAGATATATACAGTCACAATGAGATATACGGTTGACACACACAATCGTGTATATCATGAATATGGGCGTGTACACGAATATGTATATCTTTGCTCTTTACATCATTCTTCACACAGTTTCAGAGACTTACATGATTGAATTACACGGCCGTGTAAGTTAAGACATAGGTGTGTGTTCTTACACAATTGATATAGATAGTTGTGTAAGTCAAGGACATTGGCGTATAGTACCTTACACAACCGTGTCTCTCTCTAGAAGAGCTTCATTCATCTTGACTTCACTTCTTCATCATCCTTGGGAACCATAAAGGTGCCAATTATCACCGAGAACCTCAAAATAGGGCTGAACAATCAATAATCCCCTCCTCCAACCCAATTATGGGGCAAACACGTTATTCTCCATCATCTATTTAAGAGAATCCTAGCAAGCTTACTACATAGCTCATGTTTACTTCCAGGAGCAATTTTAGTCAACATATCAGGTCCATTCATATCTATATAAATCTTCTTCATAGAATTCGTCTCTTCCTTTATAGTTGCGAGCCAGAGATCTTTTCCAGATGCAATCTCTTACATATTCTCAAGCTCCCCCTCAGCAATCATCAATAGGTATTCTAAACTTGGATATTTTGTAGAAGGTCTTTTCTCCCTTGTCAACCCTCGAAGTTGTATATCACTAGCTGTTATATCCAGTTGTTCCCCTGCTCATTATCCTTTATGTTTCATCTTCAACATTAACAGGATGTGGCTTATATAACTCATCATCAACATATGTTTGATCACATACTTCATCTCCTTCACCTGTAAGCTGCTCAATAGTGAAGAAATTGGTAAAGAATTACAATGTCATATTATAAGCTGCTAAGTGATTACTTATCTCCTCTTAGAAGATTATCACCTCTCTCGTACTCTTGGAATATCACATCCCTGCTCCTTACTACCTTTTGCTTTTCTGGGTCATAGAGTCTGAAGTCAAACCAATCATCACCATATCCAACAAAGATGAAAGATATCACCTTTAAATCAAGCTTTTTTCTCTAATCCTTAGGGATGTATTTAAATACCTTGCAGTCAAAAACTCTCAGATGATGATATGTGGGATCTTTATCGGTGCACACTCTTTTGGAAATCTTAAAATATAATGGAACTGAGGTAACTTGATTAATTAAGTAGACTGCAATTATGACCACTTCACCCCAAAAATGTCTTTGGCAACATAGACATTCTAAGTATGCAACGAACCTTCTCCACAATTGTTCTGTTCATTCTCTCAACAACACCATCATGCTATGGAGTCCATGGTTCTGTCTTTTCATGTCTAATGTCATGCAATGTATAGTAATCTTCAAACTCTAAGCATGTTCTTAAATAGGATAAGTGATTTGCTAGCCAACAACTTTAATTCATTCTCACTCATATGTCCCAATTGTACATGCCACAAATTTGGAGAAGTTTTCTCTTCGGCTGTGTATACTTCTTGACCATTAAATACCTTTAAGTGTGTCTTGTACAATGAACAACATTCCTCTCCTCGAGCAACAATCATTGCTCCTTTGGACAGTTTCTACTTTTTATCCTTGAAAGTGTACTAAAATTCTTTTTGCTCTAAGACATTAGCCGATGATAGATTTTCCTTAGATCGAGGATTTGTTGTACATCTCTTAAAGTCAGTAAGCATCTGACGTTTGTCTGAACCCAGATATCACCCATATTGAACAATCTTGGCGAAACTTTGATTTTCCATTTTTACACTCCTAAAGTCTCTACTTTTGTAATTTGAGAAGAACTCAATCTTTGGAACATAATGATAAGAAGCTCTTGTGTCAATTAACCACTCAAAAATCGAATTACTGACATGAAAGCATTCACTTGTTGTATAAACTAAGGACACCTCATCATCCGTACTTGAAGTTGTTACAGTTGTATTCTTATCATCTTCACCATTTTAATGATCTTGCTTTTTTCTTATCCCTTTTTCACTTATAATAGAACCTCCTAATGTGACATGGCTTATCACAGTGACATTTCTTCATGTCTTTGTCACATCTAAACCTTAATTGATTCTTAGACTTGCCACATTCTTTGGGAGCCTTGCTTTTGTTCCTTCCCTTGTTTTATGTCACAAAATTCTACATGTTGTCAACTCCCATCTCCTTTTTTCTGATTTCTTCATTGAAAATACTTTATTTGATTACATCGAAGGAGAACACATCTTCAAGAATTGAGTTGTTAATCATCACCAGTAGTGTCTCCTAGTTATCAAGTAACAAACTCAACAAGAATAAGGCTTGAAGCTCACCATCAAGAATTATCTTCATTATAGCAAGCTTGTTGATTATATCTTGGAAATCACTTCGATGCTCTTATACAGATTTTCTAGATTTCAGCTTCAAGTTCACAAGCCTTTTAATCAGAGAGACCTTGTTATGTGCAGTCTTTCTTTCATAAAGTCTTACTAGCTTTTTCCACATCTCAAAAGAATACATTTCTTGACACACATGATTGAATATGCTGAAATTAATCCATTGTCTAATAGTGCCCAGAGTTTTTTGTGTCATCTTTTCTCATTTTCTATTTTACATCTTTTTAGGTTTTTAAAGGAACATCATTCTTCACACCTTTGTCCACATCAATAGGATCAAAACAATCATTGTAATACAAAAGGTCCTCCACTATGGGCCTCCAAATAAAGTAATTTGATGACGTCAATTTGACTATAGTGTTATTTCTACCTTCCATCATGATGTTTATGATACCACTTATTAGGAGACGATAACAAAACTTTCTAAAAGATCAACCAAATATCGATAACAAAAATACTCTTCAACTTTAACCAGCAAATCAATATGAGAACAAGAAACTAAAAAATGAAACAAATACCAAAATTTACGTGAAAACCCTCCAATGAATAGGAAAAATCACAGGTCAAACTAACAAGCAAATTCACTAAATTTAAATAAGGATTTACAAAGATTGATCTCTCACCCCACAACAAAAGTTGTCTTACAAAGTTTCAAGATTGAAACTAAAGTTGATGCAACAATCAACAAACTCTCAAACCAATCCCAAAAATAATTAACAATAAGGATGAAAATACAATACTACTTGTCCTCTTTCTATTTTTCCTCACTTTTGGAAGTTATGGTTATACTCTCATGCAAAACCAACACATTTTTCTCTTTTATATCACGAAATAAGTTTTTTCCATAGTGTACGTAGTGTGTCACACTATAACCGTGTTCATTTGATTGTATTTCTTCAGCACTGCTTCACTCCCAAATGTACACAGTCATAGTGAAATACACGGTCGCACACACGGTCATGTATGTCATGAACACATATGTGTACATGATTGCATATGTTTTCGCTCTTCACGTCCTTCTTAACATGATTCTAGATATTTACATAGTTGATCCACACGGCCATCTAAGTTATAGAGGTGTGTCACTCTACACAGACATGTGTTCTTACATGGTTGATATATATGACCATGTAAGTCAAGGATATGGGCATGTAGGGCATGTACACGGTCTTGTCTCTCCCTAGAAAAACTTCATCCATCTTGTCTTTACTTGTTCATCGTTCCTGCGAATCATAAAAGAGTTTACGATCATCGAAAGCCTCAAAATAGGGCTGGGCACTCAACATTATGAAAACATTTGGAAACATGCAAGAGGCAAACTCAGTACTGTAGCTTAGAGAGCATAGGGTTGTGAGTTTTGAGAATACAATGGGTCGTGAATAATGGAAAAACTACTAAATTCTAGGAAGACGCTTGGGTGCATGATCTTGGACCACTTAGGCAAGGGGTGTTGCATCCTATTCTGAGTAATTTGTTCAACCTACCAATCTGTTGGTGTCTTAGACGTCTGTTAGTCAAGAAGACGTTAGTAGCAGTTAGATGATAACTTTCTGTTAAAGGCTATTAATAATGTTGACAGCAAAATGTATAAATATAGTGTAAAGAGATTAAATGAAACACACAATTCATTCCTCTCAAATCAGTTTCTCAATAGCTTACTCACTTCTATCTACGTATTTTTAAAATAAGAGTGGTATCAAAGCATTTATTGAAGGGTCTTAAGGGATCTATGGAGCATTTCGTCGAACAAGAAAGTGGCATAAAGCCCGAAAGAAGAGTACAGATACTGCGATGGAAGGATTTCTAAGCATGCAAGCACCATTATTTGATGGAGAGTCATACTAGATTTGGGCGGTAAAAATGCGAATATACCTTGAGGGATTGGACTTGTGGGAGCCAATTGAAGAAGATTATCATGTGGATCCATTAGGAGATAATGCAATGGTGAATCAGATGAAATATTAGAGGGAAAGACTTACCAGAAAAGCCAAGGCCAAGTCTTCCTCTACTTAGCAGTAAGTCCTTCGTTATTCACAAGAATTATGCATCTCAAAACTGCCAAAGAGATATGGGATTACTTGAAGGCTGAGTATGAAGGGGATGAGAGAGTGAAGAGTATGAAGATTATTAACATGATGAGGGAGTTTGAAAAACTCCAAATGACAGAGGATGAGGCTGTCAAAACATATGCGGCAAAATTGCAAGATCTTGCGGACAAGATCAGACTTCTTGGAAGTCGGTTTGAAGATGAAAAGATTGTACAAAAGATGCTCAGTTCCCTCCCAGAAAAGTTCGAAGCAATGATCATCTCTTTGGAGAATACCATAGACATGGCAGATCTGAAGATGTCAGAGCTAATGAGTTTTATGCAAGCCCAAGAGCAAAGGAGAGTTCTAAGGAATGCTGAAGTCACCAAAGGAGCACTTAGGGCAAGTCAGAAACACAATGGTGGGGGAAAGAAAAAAGGTTGGACCAAAGGAGGTGCAGACAACAAGAAATAAGAAAAGCAAGAAAATTCAGTAACATCACCGTAGTCCAAAAAAGATCCCTGCAAGCATTGTAGTAAGACAAATCATCCACATTACAAGTGTTGGAGAAGACCCGATGTTAAATGCAGGAAGTGCAAGAAACTCGAACACATAGACAGGTTTTGTAGAAGCAAGGAGCAAGAGCAGAGTTCAGGGGAAGCTCATGTTGCTGCCAAGAAAGAGGAAGAACAGCTCTTTGTAGCCTCCTGCCACAATACCATGATTTCTGCAGATAGTTGGATTGTGGATAGTGGTTGTTCAAACCACATGATAAGTAATCTGAGCATTTTCAAGAATTTATACAAGAATTACATATGTAGAGTGAAGATAGGCAATGGACAATTGATCTCAGCCAAGGGAAGAGGAGCTGTGGTGATTGAAAGCATGAAGGGTCCAAGGACACTTGAAGAAGTACTCTATGTACCAGATCTTGAGCAAAGCCTCCTTAGTGTTTCCCAACTGATTGAAAAGGGATATTAAGTCCTTTTCCAAGGTGGCTTCTGCACGATTACAACATCAGATGAGAAACTTTTGTTTAAGATTGCAGTCAAGGATAGAAATTATGTGCTGAATCTATTTGATCAGCATCAACTAGCATTAAACGCAAATGTCAAAGTGGCAAGTCTCTGGCACAAGAGACTTGGACATCTTCACTAGAAGGGCTTGATAAAGCTGTCAGAATCAGACCTAGTTTGAGGAGTTCCAACTCTAGAAGCTGAGCAACAGGTGTGCACTTCGTGTATACAAGGAAAGAAGGTGAGACTGCCATTTAAGGACAGCAAGTGGAGAGCATCCGAGCCACTTGAATTGGTTCACACTGATGTATGTGGACCTTTGCCTATTGAATCCTTGAATGGTAGCAGATTATTTGTCACTTTCATTGATGACAAATCAAGATCCTATTGGATCTACCTTCTAAAATCCAAGGCAGATGTACTTGAAGTCGTCCAGAAGTTTAAGCATATGGCAGAAAATCAGAGTGGGCAGAAGATCAAGATGTTTAGAAGTGACAATGGAACTGAGTATAAAAATCAGAAAATGGAGAAAATATGTCAAGATAGTGGAATCATTCATTAGCTGACTATACCATACTCACCTCAACAGAATGGGGTAAGTGAAAGAAAGAATAGAACCATCATGGAAATGGTTAGATGTTTGCTCCAAGAAAAATCACTACTAAATTCCGTTGGGCCGAGGTTGCTGCTACTTCAGTGTTCCTCCTCAACAGATTACCCACCAAGGCGTTGGAGAAAAAGACAGCATATGAAGCTTGGCACTTGAAGAAACCGAATCTAAAAAATATGAAGATCTTTGGCTCTCCTTATTTCACTTATGTGCCACAGTAGAAGAGGAACAAGCTGGACACCAAGGCTACAACAGGAGTCTTCATTGGTTACTCTGAAGTTACTAAAGGCTACAGAATCTTGATTCCCAGCAAGAGGGAAGTCAAGACTAGTAGAGACGTGACCTTCCTTGAGGATGAGATGTGGGATTGGTCAAAGTTGGAAGAAGACAACTCACAGGTGCAGAAAATACTGATGCGTGGAGTTCAATTTCCTGAAACTACATCTGAAGAAGGGTCTAAGGATGGAGACAAACCACACATGGAAGCAGAAGCTGAACAAGGAGAAGTAGAAGAACCGATTCACACAAGAGTGAAGAGGAGGTAGAACCAGAGATGCAAACAGATGATGATCTTGATGATCAAGTGGATCACATTCCGAAAAGAGGTACAAGATTATTATCTGATATTTACCAAACTTACAATTTAACTCTTTGTGAACCAGCAAGTTTCAAAGAAGCAAAACAAAGCAAGGAGTGGCTAGCTGCAATGGTGGAGGAAATCAAAATGATTGAAAACAACCAGACTTGGGAGCTTGTGGAGAAACTAGTTGACAGAAAAGTTATTGGTGTAAAGTGGGTTTACAAAACTAAAGTAAATCCGGATGGGTCCTTGAACAAATTCAAAGCAAGGTTGGTTGTCAAGGGGTACTCTCAGGTGAATGAAGTGGACTACATTGACACTTTCGCACCAGTAGCTAGACTAGAGACAATCCAATTAATCCTTAGTATCTCTGCTGAGAAGGGGTGGCTAGTGCATTAGCTGGACATCAAGTCGGCTTTCCTAAATGGAGAGCTGAAGGAGGAGATCTACGTAGACCAGCCTGAGGGTTTCATAGTTGAAGGTAAAGAAGAGAACGTGTACAGACTCAGGAAAGCATTGTATGGGCTGAAACAAGCTCCAAGAGCTTGGTATGACAAATTAGATGCTTACCTTCAACAGATCGGATTTGCTAGAAGTGAAAATGAGCTCACCCTTTACGTGAGGAAGAAAGAGAATAGAGTTATTTTCATGCGTGTTTATGTTGATGATTTGCTTCTGACTGGAAATAATGCCAAGGAAATTGTAGGAGTTAAGCTCAAATTGAAGAAGTTATTCGAGATGACAGACTTGGGCATTATGACATATTTCTTAGGAATGGAAATCTATTAACATCCGAAAGGGATTTCCATCTGCCAAAGGAAGTACATCAGAGAAGTACTCAAGAGATTCCACATGTTGGAATGCAAACCAGCAAAATCCCCAATGAACAGTAAAGAAAAAATGCAGAAGGAAGACGGAAGCAAGGCCACGGATGAAGGAAGATACAGGAGCCTCATTGGGAGTCTGATGTACATAACATCATCAAGACCAGATATTCAGTTTCTAGTGAGCATGCTTTTGAGATTCATGGCGTCACCAACAGAAATCCACATGATAGCAGCTAAGAGGGTCCTAAGATATTTAAAGGGAACCTACAATTTCAGTCTTAAATACAGACGAACGGGGAATTTGAGAATGAAAGGATACACGGACAGTGATTGGGGAGGCTCATCTGATAACATGAAAAGCACATCTGGGTATTGTTTCAGTCTGGGTTCAGGAAGTTTTTCATGGGGGTCGAAGAAACAGAGCGTGGTTGATCAGTCGACAGCGGAAGCAGAGTTGATCGCCGCTACTGCTACAGTGAACCAAACGATTTGGCTAAGAAAGATAATGGAAGAGCTAGGTATCGCATTAGAGGAGAGCACAAAAGTGTTGATTGACAATAAGGCAGCCTTAGCGATCTCTCTGAATCCATTTTTCCACAGTAGAACAAAACATTTCAAAATGAAATGTTGCTTTCTACGAGATATCCAGAAAAGAGGAGAAGTCTAGCTCATGTATTGCAAAACAGAGGAACAATTAGCTGACCTATTCACTAAAGCGTTGGAAGGGAGAAGGTTCGATTAATTGCGGAACAGGGTAGGCGTATCTCAAGACTCCTAAGACAGAAGGAGTATGTTGGTGTCTTAGATGTTTGTTAGTCAAGAAGACGCTAGTAGCAGTTAGACGATAGTTTTCTATTAAAGGTTGTTAATAATGTTGATAGCAAAATGTATAAATACAGTGTAAAGAGATTAAATGAAACACACAACTCATTCCTCTCAAATCAGTCTCTCAATAGCTTACTCACTTCTATCTACGTATTCGTAAAATAAGACAATTAAATTGTTTGTGGATAATAATGGAGGATGGCGCTGGAACTTATTTCAATCAATTCTCCCGACATCAGTTTGCATGGCAATAGCAGGAACGCTACCTCTAAGCACTCATTTGGGCCCTGACCAGTTAGTTTGGGGAGCTTCTACAAATGGTCTCTTTTCCACGACCTTTGCATACAAGTTGATAGATGGACAGGACGACAATAGTAGAGTAGGAGATTGGAACAAAATATGGAAATGGGAGGGACCGCAAAGGATCAAAGCTTTTCTGTGGCTCATGGCTCGTGGAAGGCTCCTCATTAACCATCAACGATACATTAGACAACTAACCCCAAACCCTTCCTGTCAGTTCTGTGGTGAAACTGAAACTCTGTTGCATGTAATCCGGAACGGATGCAAAGCTCATAATTTCTAGAGGATTCCCCGACTTATTCATTTCCAACAAATTTTTTAGCATGGATATAAACAGATGGACATCAGGTAATTTGAAACAAAACATGCAGATACAAAGAGTTCAATGTCGATAATATTTGGTACGGGTCATGGCCAACAAATCCCCATCAGCTAGTATTTGAATACGTAGGATTGATCGAACAGGCTAAGGAATTGGTCGGAAGAGCCTTGTTGCGCCCAAGGATGCGGGTAGAGATCCTTGTTAGTTGGAGAAATCATCCACATGAATGGATAAGACTTAATACTAATGGTGCGTATAAAGATTCTTCCTCGCGGGCTTCAGTAGGAAGGATACTTCGAGACAGTACGAGAACTTGGCTAGGTGGCTTTGCTCATAACTTAGGCTTCTGCACAGCGGTCTGCGCCGAACTATGGGGGGTATTGACAGGACTATAACTCGAATGGAATCTTAGGTATCGAAGAGTAGAATTAGATGTGGACTTGTTGATAGTTATCAACATCTTATCATCCTCTGCTAATAATCAAGTTCAGTATAATTCTTTGATCCTAAGTATTCATAACTTACTAGCCAGAGAATGGATCGTGAAAGCTAGGCATAACTTAATACCGTAAGGCTAATAGAGCTGCGGATTGACTAGCTAACTACGCTAGCTCTCTTGAACTTGGCATCCATTTGTTTCAAAACCCAACCGTGGGTTGTCTGTCTATCCTGCTTGAGGATATCTCGGAGGTGTCCGTCCCCCGACTAGTAAATTAAGGCTTCGTGTATTCATCTTTCTGATTAAAAAAAAACTTGGTTTACGCTTATTTAGTTCAGTGTTTATGATTTGGATTTCACATTAAATTTGAATGCCTCCATATGTTTCTGGCTCTTCGACATAGCATCAATATACCAGTTTTGTTAAAAACTATCTATTTTCTGTTAGAAATTATAAGGTATGCTTTCAGAGATTAAATTAAGTACACAGGAATTATTACTATACTTTCTATGTAAATTAAGAAGAAGAGATTAAAACATGCAATAATGTAATGCATTAGACTGTTGACTTAAAAGAAGGTTTTCTTTAGAACATATGATACGTTCTTATTTACCATATCTGTGTAAGTTTTGATTTTTTTTAAAATGAAGGAGTTGCATCATAATACTTACGTTTTTTCCTATGACTAAATTATTTATGGGAAATAAAAAAACATTCGGAGAAACCAAACAAGAAACCTGTCAGAATCAACCTTAAAATCGTACCAAATAAGATCCCGTTCAATCTAATAGATTAAGATTATGAATGAATGAAATCACCAAACAGAAGACAATCGGCCACCCACCTCTTAGCTGGCCGGCCCCGAGCGGCAATAATTTTTCCAAGAAGTAATCATTGCTAACTAAGCACCAATTGTATTCAAGAGCTTCAAACACATGAACAAGCATTGTCTGAACCAACCCTGGTTAAACAAACAGTGCCTATAAAAGCGCCCGGTAGGCTCGGTCACTCCACACACATACACCACCCAGAGTGAAGAAAGGAGGCGTCTTGATAAACGCCTTCCTGCTTTCCTTACAGATCTCTCTCATTTGTATCACTTTTTAACGTTGTTTGTCGTCGGGTTTGATTGTTAGCTTTTCTTTAAAATACAATGAGAGAGTGCATTTCGATCCACATTGGTCAAGCTGGTATCCAGGTCGGCAATGCCTGCTGGGAACTCTATTGCCTCGAGCATGGCATCCGGGTTTGCTGTCTTTCTCTTTCAAAGTTCAGCCCTACGTGGGTTTACTCTAGTTTTGATTTTTATCCACTTTGCAAGCGTCCATTTTCGTTTTCTTTCATTTGCAATGTTGTTCTGTGCTTGTGATTGTTTGCTTCTGATGTTGTGTTTCAAATCCCATATGGGAATTTTAATTATAGTGAGACAGTTTGGAACCTGAATATTGTTCCTTGCTTTGTGTTTTTTATTTGGATCTGTATCAGATGTTTCTTCTGTTATCTCAAAGAAAGGAGATTTGAGGGATTGTATATGATGTATTTAAATTTTTTTCGAACCAAGTTTCAATTTCTATTTGTTCATTTCTTTTGTTAAATTAGATTGTTTAATCTTCGCATCTATGGCTTCTTCAGCCTGATGGACAGATGCCAAGTGACAAGACTGTTGGCGGAGGTGATGATGCTTTCAACACCTTTTTCAGTGAAACTGGTGCAGGGAAGCATGTTCCTCGTGCCGTCTTTGTAGATCTTGAGCCCAATGTCATTGATGAAGTTAGGACTGGAGCTTACCGTCAGTTGTTCCACCCAGAACAGCTTATCAGCGGCAAGGAAGATGCTGCCAACAATTTTGCCCGTGGCCACTATACCAGTAATTACCTGCTTTGGGTTTCCGTTCTTCATTGAATTTTGATTTCGACATTCTGATAATGGTTGCTTTTGGTGTCTCAGTTGGTAAAGAAATTGTTGATGTCTGCTTGGATCGCATAAGGAAGCTTGCTGACAACTGCACTGGTCTCCAGGGGTTCCTTGTTTTCAATGCCGTTGGTGGTGGAACTGGCTCTGGCCTTGGATCCCTTCTTTTGGAGCGTTTGTCCGTTGATTATGGAAAGAAGTCCAAGCTGGGTTTCACTGTATATCCCTCTCCTCAGGTCTCAACATCTGTTGTTGAGCCCTACAACAGTGTCCTCTCTACACACTCCCTCCTGGAACACACTGACGTGGCGGTGCTTCTTGACAATGAGGCCATCTACGATATCTGTAGACGCTCTCTTGACATTGAGAGGCCTACCTACACCAACCTTAACAGGCTCGTCTCTCAGGTAAATGCCTGCGTTCTGGATTTTTAAGTGGTTGATTCTTAGTATTCCAGATTTTTAAATAGCTCGTCTGCACTTTTCAGGTAATTTCCTCCTTGACGGCCTCACTGAGGTTTGATGGGGCCCTGAATGTGGATGTGACTGAATTCCAGACCAACTTGGTCCCCTATCCGAGAATCCACTTCATGCTTTCCTCGTATGCCCCAGTGATCTCCGCAGAGAAAGCCTACCATGAACAGCTCTCAGTGGCTGAAATCACCAACAGCGCCTTTGAGCCCTCATCTATGATGGCCAAGTGTGATCCTCGGCATGGCAAGTACATGGCGTGTTGCCTGATGTACCGTGGTGATGTTGTGCCAAAAGATGTTAATGCTGCCGTTGCCACCATCAAGACTAAACGCACCATTCAGTTTGTTGACTGGTGTCCAACTGGGTTCAAGTGTGGTATCAACTACCAGCCACCAACCGTTGTCCCTGGTGGTGACTTGGCCAAGGTGCAGAGAGCAGTTTGCATGATCTCTAACTCCACCAGTGTTGCTGAGGTGTTCTCCCGCATAGATCACAAGTTTGATCTCATGTATGCTAAGCGCGCATTTGTGCACTGGTATGTTGGTGAGGGCATGGAGGAAGGAGAGTTCTCTGAGGCTCGCGAGGATCTCGCAGCCCTTGAGAAGGACTATGAAGAAGTTGGTAATGAATCAAATGAGGGTGAAGACGATGATGGTGAAGAGTATTAAGGGGTCTCTTAGATATCTCGGATTTGTGTGGCTGCTCGAGTTACAATGAATACCCTGATACTCTGTGTCCCATAATCAGTACATGAAAAATCTTCTGGTTCTGGAGGTGCTACAAAATAATTTTCCTTACATCGGTTATCGTGCTTTTGAAATGTTAATGTTTTCAGTTTTTCTAGATTACATTTCCTAATACTTCTAGGACTTACTGTGCTTCAAATCCTCCACTCTAACTTGGAAAACGAAATACTTCAATGACTTATTGACCAACGTTTAATACCTTCAAATTCCATTCCTAAATGCCTTCTCCAGAGAGGATGATAAATGCAGCCTTGTTCATCACTAGGAAACAAATGAACAAGGCTTTAGTTAATCGACTTTGCCCCAACTTGGAACAGACGGTCCTCTAACGAGTAAACAACTAAAGTCCCTTTTCTACATTAAGATTGCCAGAAGCTCCTCATTTGATTTCCAAGCATTGCACGAACTCTCAGTAAGTCAGAACCAAAAGTTTTATCAGCTTTAAAAATATCAGCAACAATCTTCAATTTCCGAAAGACTTCAACACTACTAGTTAAATGACTAAATATATCACGTGAATTCAACATCAGAAAGAAATAGAAACCGAATATCTATCATTTTAGATAAGTTATCAGCTAAAACTAAGTGTTCCAGTATATACATACGAAAAAAATGAGCAGGGTAAAGAAAGTATATTACTGATACATGTAAATGACTTTCTAGACGTAGTCTTTGTATCGGTAGTTTTGATCCTTTACTTCAATGTGGGAGCTACTTGAGATTCTATTCTTTCATCTTCCAGGAGTGCATACGGATCGACATATGGAGGTGGGGACACATTTCTGTTGCTAGCATCGTGGACAAAAGCTGATCCAAAATACTGAAAACAAAAACAAGGAAAGAAAAATCAAAGGTAGAACATAAACATCAAGGTTCTTCTAGACAAGGTAAAACAGAAGTATCAGCCTGTAATAAGGTTCTTAAGAGCCAATCATTCACTCATAATCATCAAATTCACAAAGAGGTAGAGGCTTATCCAATAAAGTGATGATTTAAATCAACAGTTAGAAACAGATAAATCTTCGATTGCTCCTGCAAATTAAACTCCATATATACTTGCCAGACATCCTTAAAGCTAAAAGAATAAGATTGCAAAAACATTTATCTGAATCACAACACAGAAAGTATGATCCAGAGTTATAGCTTGTCTAAAGTACAAACTTTCAACCAGGAATTAAAGGTATTCACTTGCTTGAAAACTGAAGCAACTGGACAAGTGGAACTTAGTTAGCATAGGTGAAAGATAACAAAGCCAGAAACCAATACAGAGCAAGGATCACAAAGTCTAGTTCTTTACTAGCTACCAGGGATAACTACAACAGTCAATAGGCCATGTTTAAGTCTGTAGTTAACAAGTTCGTTATATCCTCAACAATTATTATGCTATAGACAATAAAACTTGGCTATTAGTTGATCCAAACTGAAACTGTCAAAACAACAAATGAAGTCGAACTAGCCTTCTCCCTTGCCCTTGCCCTTGCCCTATTTTTCATCTGACACCTTACTTTCCTCTCATTACCGCTGCAAATTATGGTTTAAATCTCAAATACTCAACAAAGAATCAACTAATTTGATCTGAATTCCATGCATTACTACTTTTGGTTGCAGAACTATGTTTGTGACCCTTCAACAAAATGGAGCACAACAGAACAACTCCAAAACCATATACATGTTGAAGTTTCACATTCAAAGTTTCAGTCCACTTCACTGTTTGGCAACCTCCAGAAAGTGATGTATTTATCAATAACGGCAGTGTCAGACTACAACAACTCAAATGAAACAAAGCAGATTCGACAAAGGTTGCTAGTTAACCTTTTACATCAAGTGCTTTCATGAGGATCGACATAAAAATGATATCAGGTGTGTAGGCTTGGAAAACAATTAACTCTGTGAATCTTAGAAAACATTGGAAAACTTAAAAGAAAAATAGAAAAACTTCAAAAGTATGCAATACCATGCATTTAAGAATGATAACTCACAAAGTAGAGACCAGAAGAGAATGCCACTGTTACGAGTATCAGTGGCCAAAATCCCAAGAAGAATGTCCCTCCAATTGAGAGCAAAAGTTTAGCTCGAGGAATTAAACCCTGAAGAGATGAAAATTGCAAGTCCATGATAATCTTCGTAAATGTAAATAGAAAACAAAGATAACCCCACTTCCAGTTTGGGATAATTCATAGACAACTTACTATTAGTTGATCAAAGTTAAAGAAAGTAATCAATGCGCAAAAAGAATTATTAGGAGTAAGAGATTGAACATTAAAACTCAATGTCGTAAGCGGCCTTCAAAAACCAGAAGACAATTTGGCAATAACCATATTTTTGACAGTTAAGACTAGTTTGGAAGACTTAAAATTCACATGAAATCCTGTTTCAACCTTATGTCATTTAATTTTATCCAGATATTCATATAGATCCCATATAAATATGCGGATGATTTAATAAAATAGGATAAGAATATCATAACCGGACTGGAGGACCCTCTTAAAATTGCTAACATAGCCAAAGTCCAAGTATCTGTTTTCTGCGGTACGTTAGTAAATGATTAAGGCAGCTGAAGAAAACCTCAAGTCCTTCGCTGTTCAACGCCATAGAACGCTCCCTTTGATTCGATACATTTTGATCAATTTCTTTTTGATTAGTTGAGACCGCATTTCTTTTCGAAAAGCCTCCGTCTTCTTCCCCTAGTTTCATTTCATCTTCCAGTCCATAATTGCTCCTGGTGGTTTCCTCAAGTAATGAAGTGGGATTCAAACCTCTTCTCTTCAACTCCTTCATAAACAAGGATTCTGGAAGCTCCTGACCTGACATAGCACATAACCCACCCACTTACGAAATCACCCATCAAATTCCCAAGTCCAAAAGCTGAAGCTCTATTAAGTAACTTGGAATCAACAACTAATCCATCGTTAAACATTCAATTAATTAATTAATCGAAATCAAATTTAGAAGAATCCCGAGTGCTCAACACAAACATTAACTAGTACGTAAGTTACGCTACTTTACTATCCCATCCAAAGTTTGAAACTTTCATGAGACAACTAAGCTTTAAAGTCATTATTCTGCTAATTTCCAATTAGAAACCAATATTATCATACACTTCTAACATGAACATACATAAACTGAAACGAACAACATAAAATTATAACTTGATGTCACAAACAAGTACGGTAATCCTTTAAAGAATACGGAACTTGCCATTTCTTTTAGGATCGTCGTCTTGTACAGAACACCAAACTCTAAGATTTTTCCTTTCCAAGTATACTCTGGCGCTCTTTCCATGAGTTCTCAACCTGAGAAAACTTTTCCTGGAATCTGATCGCCCACGAAAACTTTGTTCTGACACAGAAAACGGAGAAAGAGTCGACTTCAGAATGTGTAGGGAGGCCATTGTTGGTTTATTTGGTGCGGTTTGGTATCAAAGAAAATGAGAGAAACATGTAGTTGCCAGAGCTCTTAGAAGCTGGTGGCAACAATAGGCGTATCCTAGTGAGATTTGAGATGATATGCTAATGTGCGCGGTGAACTGTGCATATCCCAAGTTGGTTTTTGTGGCTAGAAGTTGAGTTGAGTGACGCAATTGAACTTGTGTTTCCTTCTCCACAACGTTTAAAGCAAGAGTGTTCATTGATTGATTAAATAAAAATTTTCAATCATTAAGTTTACTTTTTGCCTTATGCCATTAGTCCTTTTCTAGTTTTCTGGGTAACTACAAGATTTTCATACTTGTCCATATTAAGGTAGTATACTAGGTTAACGGAGAGAAAGGTGGGCATATACGCTACGGAGCACAAAGAAAAGCCTCACGTTCCACTATACGCCATGGATATTGAGGCCTAAACTGGCCCCTGCCCTGTCTTTTACTTCATGGACCACCTTAGGTCGGCTTGCTTGCAATGTTTCGGTTGCTTTACGGTACCGAACAAGTTCTTCACAAAAACACTCGAGAAAGCTTTCAGCAAGACATTAAACCTTTTCAGCTTCGATTCTTCACTTGTGGAATGCCATTATGGAGGAAAAGAAGTCAAATTGTATTCTATCAAAAGATAGAACAAACAATTATTTATTCCAAGGTAAAATAAAAATCTAACATTTGCAACTATGAGTAACACCAAAAGAAGTTCATTTCTCAACTAGGATAAAGCACAATTTATGGCAGCAGAGACAATCTACTGATTACATCATCTCTTCTCTATAGAGAATATTGCAAGTTCAAATCTACCTCCCAAGATAGGCATTACTCGTAAATCATCTATTGAGGAGATGTAGTTTTCACAAGCTGCATTACCTTCTCTCAACAGTTACCATAGAGATTTAAAATCATTGGAAAGATCAGAGGCGAGCCGTTTAATCAATGTTCTTAACCTGGATTGATTGGAACACAGTTGATGTTGCACAAGTTGGGGGCAAATCTGAGACCATCAGGACAGAATTTCCATCTTTAACCATTCCCTTTGTTTTGACAAGACCAATGCTTCTCGAAATGTTGGCTTCCATGTCATCGGACAAATCAATGAGGATAGGAATAACTCCCCACTGCAAATTCAATGCCATTTGAACGTTTTTTTCATCCGTGAAGGCAAAAATTGGAGGTTTTGGACGGTTACGAGACAGAAGCCTTGCCATCTCTCCATGCTTCGTATAGACAAAGATGGCATCCACGCCTATGTTATTAGCTGCCGATAGAGCATACCAATGAGAATAAGAAACTAATATTAACCTAAGAGCTTAAGTCTACATCTTATATCAGTTCTACAATGCCAGCAAGAAAAGAAGCCTGGGGATGAAAAGAGTTGCAATTGATAACTGAGTCGTGAATTTATTGATCTTTTTCAGACCACTAACTACTTTCTTTTGATGATAGATTACTTCCTTTAAAGCCCAATTTGCAATCATAAGCAAGGTTAGCACCAAAGGAAACTGAAGTTACCCATTTCAACAGCAGAGTTGCATATTTCTTCAGCAATACGATCAGGCAAGGGAACGCCAAGTTCAGATTGATGGAAAGCCACTTGATGATTTTCCACACGGCTCCATGATTCCATTCGGCTACTCACCATCCTCAAAACAGAAAGAGCTTTCTGTCCATGAGATCCTATAGCCGACTCACCAGACAACATTACTGCATCAGCATATTGCCGAACTGCTTCAGAAACATCTGCAACCTTTTCCATGTTAAAGAAAATGTCATTACAACAATAATCTTCCAACTGTCATTACATGCATGCCTTAAGGTAGGGATGGGAGTGGGGAGAGATGGATAACAAGTATTTGAAGTTTAGTAGTTAGTTTATCCTTGTACCTCTGCTCGTGTTGGGGTTGGATATTCAACCATCGACTCTAGAAGTTGGGAAGCTATAATCACAGGCTTGTTCAGCTGTCTGCATGTACGAGTTACTTCCTCTTGGACTGTTGGTATCTGTTCAAGTGGAACTTCCACTCCTAGGTCACCACGAGCCACCATGATTCCATCAGAAGCTTCTATGATCTCTTCAAGTTTCCGAAGAGACTCCAAGGTCTCTATCTTTGCCAGTATTCTTATCTCTCTGTAAATGACAACAATTTCAGAAATCACAAGTTTTAATTTCAGATATTATGAGAGGCAGTCTACAGTTTTATTCAGCAGAGAACTCTAAAGGTTTAAGACCTAAAGCAACTTCATATCTACATAGCTGGCAACTTAGTATAAGTACGTAT
Organism: Erythroxylum roigii; assembly: GCA_027576455.1. NCBI lineage: Eukaryota > Viridiplantae > Streptophyta > Magnoliopsida > Malpighiales > Erythroxylaceae > Erythroxylum > Erythroxylum roigii. Next base: position 30,431,268 of record JANZXV010000211.1, on the reverse strand, counting down.
AACGAGTGATGCCTATTTCAGACAGTCGATATGCTTAATGCCGTCGCTTTTATTAAGAGAAAAAATTTAAGCTACTGGCTACTTGTAACAGAGCTGAAAGAGAAACCAGTCTACTCAAGAGCCTCATGATGCTCAATCAAATTCATGGGTACTTGAGAAAAGGATAAACAATTTCGATGTCAATAAAACTATATGAAATATATCTGCTGCACTTACTTGGATGATTTGGTTGAAAGATAATTCTTCAGATGCTTGACAGAATCAGCATCATTTACAAATGACATGGCAATGAAATCAACACCTTCAGAAACTCCAAAATCAATGTCCTCCCAGTCCTGTGGGTGATAATACAATTGGTAGGATTAAAAATACTGTAAAATAATCCAAAGGACAAACTACAGGGTGCCATGATAAGCAAATATCACTAACTATCAAGATCCTCAAAGTTAGAGTGCTTCCTTTTATACTCAATCCAATGAATCAAAGGAGGGAACTGGATATCGAAAAGAGGTTACTATGTAGTCAAGCTATTAATTGGCTTAACATTTAATTTGTGTCATGTCTTTATTCCAATCAATAGAACCCAAAATCAAGGAAAGCTTATACACCTTCAGTAGAAAGCAATTATAGTAAAAACTGGTCCTCTTCCATTCTTTTGTTTTTTCTAAGACCCTTAAAAGGGCTACTTTTACAGTTTTTATGTCAAACAACCTGAAGTGAAGTCCTGAAATTTTGTGACTAGCTTTTTAGATGAGCCAAGAAAACGGTAGTAAGAGATCAAGCTGTGTCATTGCCATTGAGAGAACGTGCTTAATGAGATTCTTAAGCTAAAAATAAATCAAGACGTGGCAAATAAATTGTTGAGTGAACAAGAATAATCATATTTCAACCTTATCTGATAGGGTTGGTAGACCTTGATAGGAAAGCTTCCCATCTCTCCAAAAGCTCAATTTGGCCCGAGGTAGAAGTAGACCAGGATCTATGCATTTACATCGTAAATCATTCCCCATCCTTTCAACAACTACAAAGGTTGCCATTCCACCATCTATAACAAGTTCATCACCCACCATGATGCCTGCAGATTATTGAATTATAGTTTGTGAATGGTAAGTTTTCATGCACTGAATGCTGAAATATGAATATGTAGAATTAGTGAGAAATTGATATGCTACCTTCCGAAAACCCTTCATAGTTTGCTCGAACAGTAAATGGACGAGAACCCTCAAATCTTTGAGCTGTAAATACCCAAACTGAACCTTCCTGATGCATCAAGGAGGTCAAATATTTATTAAGAACCACTACTTTTTGTTCCTTCTTTTATGATTTTGAAGAGAATGTATCATCGTAACACAACATCAAAAGTAATTATCAAAAACCAAGTATGGGGTTAAAGCATGTCAGCTCTTATGTAGAATTCGTTAACCAACTCGCAACTTTTAACAGCTATCACGAATTTGTTTGAAGGCCTAAGAGATACTATGTAGTAAGGTCCAAGAAAAGGAGGTTGGTTCTCACGAAATACCTCTGCTTTAAGAGAGAAAGGAGCTCCATGATCCACCACATGAATCTGGCTACTTTCAGTGTCGATCATCAAGGAAACACAGAAACCCTTATCTAAATTTAACCACTTGATTTTTCTAATAACATCACGGTGCCACTCTCTTGTGTTGTGGCACATATTGAGCCTGGCCACATTCATCCCTCCCAATGCCAGCCTCTCCAAATCCTCCAGCGAGCAACATGCAGGACCTATTGTGCACACAAGCTTGGTCCTACTCAATCCCATAAACCCTTTTTCTCTCAACTCTCTCTCGGCTACCGCATCAAAACCCGCCATTAAATTAACATCATGACTTTTCTTTACACCCTTAGAATCTGCCCCTGCAACTGCTTGCACACCAACCCTGACCTTTCTCTTCTGTTTCCTTCCATTGCAAGGAATACCCCTGGCAATTACTGATCTTCCAAAAACCTGATTCTTCAAATCAAGACTCTGACTTTCTGCAAAGACTTTCTGGGAAATTCTCAAGAGTGATTCTGTAGTAGCTGCCATAGTAGATGCAGTACTCCACAATGATGGAAGTTCTGGATCAAGATCAAAACTTGAAAAGAAAGATCAAAGACTTATCTGGATATATTCTAACTTGCTTCATATCGAAATCTCCGCCGATAGGTTTGGACTTTTTATTAATGCGAGTGTTAAAACGTAATTAGCCAATAATGATGACAAGCCTGTACAATACTAACCGGATTAAGGTGTCCATTAAAAAAATTCAAAATTGGAGAGAAGCCAAATAGACGGCAGTGGAACCGGTGCCCAGCTGTCCCAAACAACGACCACCAACCCTTTTTCTTTTTTATCTTTTACAATGAGGGTCAGGACTCAGGAGGGAAGCGAAAAATACAATTTGGAGCATAAAAGCACAAGAATGTACAGAAATGGTCAACATGGAAGGCAAAGAGGCCAACGTCTGCAAATGTACGGACTAAAGACATTGGTGGTGTTACTGTGCTGCTTCTGAGAACAGTGTCAAGTTTATTGTGGTCCCAAATGGAGCGGACAGAACAGAGACGGTAAGCTCAGTTTCCATGTGACTCAGGTAAAATGGTAGATTGATGTTTACATTTTACTGTTTAGATTAACAAATTTGTTACTTAACAGTTTTTACTGCGACTTGACTACGTAAGAAGTTGAGATGAGAAGCACTTCGCAGTAACAAACTAGCAATTTCAACTTTCAAGCACTTTTCAGTCGGGAGTGGGTGGTGCCTCGACAATCATAAACAGCCCAATTTCAAGCTTCCATTTCACTACATTGAGACTTGAGCTTATTGGCTACCCATTTCCATTGTGAAGGCCCATCTTTGAAGTTCTCGGACCAGAACATTTGCATAAATAGTCAGCTTCAACGCAACGAGCCACCCAAATTGTTTGATGGGTTCTGTTCTGTGCGAACCTCCGTGAAAAATAGTTAGTTAGCTGTAATTAATTTATTAGTTAGTTAATTATACAGTCAACTGTAATTAGACAAAGTTGTATAGTTAGTGAAGTTAGATAACAGTAGTTTGTATAGTTGAAGTAGTTAGATAACAGTTTTCTTATCTCTTACGGTTACCAAAATGTACATGGTATCAAAGCCAGGTTAGGGTTCTTGATTATGAGATTAGGATTCTTGATTCCGAGGGGGCGAAAAGGAGATTTCTTGATTCCAAGACGGCGAACGCGATTTCGACGTCGATAATTCTATTTGATTGGTGAAAGTTAGCTCATCCATGGCCGATCGCGCAGAGACTCGTTCTCGACATGGTGTCCTTGTGGATGATGATCCGTATTTGTTGCAACCTTCTGATCATCCAGGAATGGTGTTGGTACTTACGCCATTGACTGGGTCGAATTATTTCAGCTAGAGCACAGCCATCAAAACTTCTCTTGAAGCCAAAGATAAGCTATGCTTCATCGACGACACACTAGAACCACCCACAGATCCAAATCGATATAGGAAATGGAAGAAAGTCGACTTGATGATTAAGTCTTGGCTTCGAAATTCCATCTCTAAGGATTTAGGTGATAGCTTTGTCTATTCACCTAGCGCCAAGCATCTGTGGGAAGTGTTGGAGAAATTTTTTGGGGTTAGTAATACACCCCAAATGTATCAAGTGCAGCGGGAAATGTTATCTACTGAGCAAGGTAACAATTTGGTTACTCAATATTTTAGTAAACTCAATCAATGTTGGGATGAGTTCGACAGACTCATGCCTTTACCTGGTTGTGGATGTACTGGTTGTTCTTGCTGTGCAAGAATGGCTAAAAAACTTAAGGAGAGGGCAGATGCGTCCAAGTTGCTGCAATTTCTTATGGGATTAAACAGGACTTTTGATAATGTTAGGAGCCAAATTTTAAATCTGGATCCGGCACTTGATATTGACCGAGCCTATAGTATGGTCTTGAGGGTGGAAAGTCAGAGAGCAGTGAATCTGAATTTCTCTACTAAAAATCCGGATATAGCTTTGCTTGCTAAGGCTTCTGGTTCCAAAGGAGACGATAAAGCTGGTAGCAGAAAGAAGGATTTTGGAAAGAAGTCTGATAAGCAGTGTGATCATTGTCACAGTGTGGGACACACAAAGGAGACTTGTTTCAAGCTTCATGGGTATCCTGAATGGTATGAAAAGTTGAAGAAGAAGAAAGGTACTAGATTTAAGAAAGCAAATGCTAACATGGCTGCTGAAATTACTAAGACACCCTTTGATGCACAACCTACTTCCGAAGGTAGAGAACTTGGGCATTTGATGATGCAGATGCAGATTATGCAACAGGAATTGGCTAAACTTGTGAGTGGGAAGATGCCAACGACTGGAGGTGCAGGAAGGAGTTCTCAAATTTTGCTTTTGTAGGTAATGCTGGTTATACAAACATAACACTACATGCATTAAGTATTTCTGGCAGCAACATTTGGATCATTAATACAGGGGCATCTAATCATATGTGTGGTGATGGTGCGATCATGAAACACATAAGTCAATTTAAACATAATGTGCCAGTTCAGTTGCCTAATTCTAGTGCTCAGATAGCTACTCATGCCAGTCGTGTAGTGTTACATCCCAACCTCATTCCTAAACATGTCTTATACCTTCATTCATTTAAGTTCAACTTACTATCAGTCTAGAAACTTGCTGATAGTGCTGATGCTTATTTCACTTTCTTTCCTTCACATTGTCTCATACAGGACCTGAAGAGTAATAAAATCATTGCTGTGGGAGTTGTAGTGGGAACTTTGTATATACTCACATCCAACTCTTTTGATTCTTTTGTAATCCGTAGCTATCTGAACACTTGTGTGAACCATGTACCCATGAGTAGAGTTGACAGTACTCTTTTCTCCAACCTTGTATTCTCTAATTCTTGTATGACTTGTTCTCGAATAAATACCAATGATGAACTTTGGCATTGACGACTTGGGCATACTTCTTTAAAGGTGTTACAACATATTGGTTGTCTTGATATTAAAGACTTGAATGATCCTTGTGATGTATGTCACTTGGCAAAACATCATCGTTTTCCTTTTCCAGTAGCTGATGGAAGTGCCACACAAGCACTGGAGCTTTTACATGTTGATCTTTGGGGACCATACAAACAGGCATGTGTTACCTCTTGTCATTATGTTTTAACTGTTGTTGATGACTTTAGCAGGGCGACTTGGACTATTTTGTTAAAGTACAATACTCAAGTACCTGAAGCTCTACACGGTTTTATTACTATGGTGGAGAACCAATTTGATAGTAGAGTCAAGAAGGTGCGGTCAGACAATGGGACAGAGTTTCTTAATCAAACTTGTGAAGTTTTCTTTGCTGACAAGGAGATTATTCATCAAAGAACATGCCCATATACTTCATAGCAGAATGGAGTGGTGGAGCAGGAGCATAAGCATCTGCTGCAGGTTGCTAGAGCACAAATGTTTCAAGTTAAAATGCCTAAATGGTTTTGGGGGAAAGCAATCTTGACTGCTGCTTATATCATTAATAGATTACCATCTTCTGTTCTTGGTTAGAAGACTCCTTTTGAGTGTTATTTCACAAAGTACCAGATTATGAGCGATTGAAGACATTCAGTGGTCTTTGTTATGCCACGAATACTACTTCGAAGAAAGGTAAATTTGAGGCAAGAGCACAGAAATGTGTTATGGAGGGCTATGCTCCTGGCCAGAAGGCATATAGAGTTTATGATTTGGATACTCATTTGGTGTTTAGCTCAAGGGATGTGATATTTTATGAAAGGGTCCTTTTGCTGAACCTGAAAAATATAACAATCCTATTTCTGACATTTCAGATTCAGATTTTAGTTTGTTGGATCCTGCTTATGTCATCTTGGAGGCACATCACTCTGCTGATCATGTTGATAATGCAGAAGATGATGAGAATAGACTTGTTCATGCAGTTTCCACTAATTTGGCTGGTAGACATGCCGACCATGAACCAGAAATAGTTGGAGAAGTGGCAGAAGATGTACATGAAGAACTTATGCCTGCTCAACAACTCCAAATGAGTTCAAGGCAAAGGAGATTACCAATTTGGATGAAAGATTATGTCAATTGCAGCATTGCTGATGATGCTTATGAGATTGCTCCACGTTATGCAGCTTTTATGGTTAATGTCAGCAGGAGTGTGGAACGACATAGTTTTAGTCAAGCTGCCCAATACACAGAATGGGTAGATGCTATGAATAAGGAGTTGTTGGCTCTTGATCAAAATCAGACATGGAAGATAACCAAGCTTCCACATGGAAAGAAAGCCATCAGATCAAAATGAATTTACAAGGTCAAGTTTAATTCTGATGGGACTGTGGAACGATATAAAGCTAGATTGGTGGCAAAGGGGTATAATCAAATTGCTGGGGTTGATTTCTTTGACAGTTTTTCACCGGTTGCTAAATTAGTCAAGGTAAGGACATTTCTGGCTTTAGCAACTAAAAAGAACTGGTATGTTCATCAGTTAGATATTAATAATGCCTTCTTGCATGGATATCTCAAGGAAGAAGTTTGTTTGATTCGGCCAGAAGGTTATACAAAGGCTGGTAAAGGAGAAGTGTGTAGATTGAAGAAGTCTTTGTATGGTTTGAAGTAAGCCTCTAGGGAGTGAAATTCGGAGTTTACTACTTAGATTTTGCAGTATGGATTTTCTCAATCGATGAATGACCATTGTTTGTTCACTAAGGCCACTAAAAGTGGCTTTATGGCTCTCTTGGTTTATGTTGATGATGTGTTAGTTGGAGATAATTGTGAAGAAGATATCATTGCTGTAATACAATTTTTATACTCTCTCTTTACTATTAAAGATCTGGGAAATGCTAAGTATTTTCTGGGTATTGAAATTACTAGAACTCCTAAAGGTACCTTCATTTCTCAAAGGAAGTACTTAATGGATATTCTAGCTGATTGTGGTCTTATTGATTCTACTGTTGTTGTTACTCCACTGCCTCGTAATCACAAGTTTGATGAGAAGAGTGCACTGTTTCAGGATGCTAACAAGTATAGAAGGTTGGTTGGGAGATTATTGTACCTGAATACGACTAGACTAGACATCACTTTCAGTGTGCAACAACTTAGTCAATTTGTGGCTTCTCTAACACATGCTCATTGGGAGGGAGCTATACATGTCTTGCGGTTTTTTGCTGGGACCAAGGACAGAGGTTTGTTTTACAATAATGACAGTTGTTTGCAAATGACAGCTTACTGTGATAGTGATTGGGCATCTTGTCCAATTTCTAGGAAATTCGTGAGTGGCTATTGTGTGTTTTTAGGGAATTCCTTGATCAGTTGAAAAATTAAGAAACAAAATACTGTCTCACGATCTAGTTGTGAGGCAGAATATCGAAGTATGGGTATTGCTGTATGTGAACTTCAGTGGTTGGTTTATTTGCTCAAGGATTTGAGGGTTATTATCTCACTTCCGATTGATCTTTGGTGTGATAATTAGTCGGCTCTTCATATCACAGCTAATCCAGTATTTCATGGACGGACTAAGCACCTCGAAATTGACTGCCACATTGTGCGCTAGAATTTTAAGGAAGGTTTTATTACTCCTCGATATGTTTCAACGCATGATCAAGTTGTTGATGTTTTTACTAAATCATTAGCAGCTCCTCAGTTCAATCGATTTACTGTCAAGTTGGGCTTGATTCCTCATCCATCTCCAACTTGAGGGGGGTGTGTGAAAGATAGTTAGTTAGCTGTAATTAATTTGTTAGTTAGTTAATTATAAAGTCAGCTGTAATTAGACAAAGTTGTATAGTTAGTGAAGTTAGATAACAGTAGTTTGTATATATAGAACATATATGGAACAACCTGAATAAGAAATCATTATTCAGTTTTCTTATATCTTACAGTTACCAAAATGTACAACCTTCATCTCCTTTGGCCTCTACTTTCCGTTTACGATTGAGATGGTACGACTTGGTCACCATATAACCACTAACAACAACTGGCCATTTTGGCATGTAAAAGATGAAGTTATGAGTAATATCTATCTTAAGTTCTGAATAAAGTTCAAACTTTCAGGTGAAAGCAACATGTCATATTGGTTCTAACGGCCCAAAACGGCGCCTATTTAAACACTACCTAAAAAGGTTCATCAAAGTCAGAATTACATTGAGTAGTAATCCATTTTAGACTCAGCACCTACCAAAAGACCAACTTAATGATTTCATCTGCGTCCTCACATATTTTTTTGTGTGATGTCAATTCCTTATATTGTCGACTTCAACTATGGTGTCCAAGTCTACAAATGGTATTGGAGCTTCCATAACCTCTAGTGCAAGACTTGCTTTTCGATAGACAAACTATCTAAGAATCATTAACTCTCCACTTGAATTCTTTCAGTTTCCCTCAAAGTTAGAGCTGTTTGCGTTCTGATCATCTCCTCACTTCACCGTGCATTATTCCTTTTACACTGGTATAAAGTTTAATATAATTATAACAACTAAGACAAGACGCAATCATGCAATATTTGATCATGCACGCGTTTTTGTTCTATAACATGAGAAGACATATGTTTTGCGCTTTAATTCTATCCACTGAAGTTATTGAACTTATAATTATTTTCTTTTCTTTTGATTCACGCAATCAGTTCCCACATCGATCACTTATTAATTAAACATTGTTCAACTTGTAATTCCCAATTTGAACAAAGCTATTTATCTAGCTTTCGCAAAATGGAACCGACGAGTTTTTATCATTCAAGCGTACAAAGCTGCAGTTCCCATGATCAAAACAATCAACTTTTCTATATTTTGCTTAACATAGTGTTCTGCAGATTGGCAATTCGTGGAGGCTGAGAGGGTTGTAGTTTATCTATTTACATAATCCGCAGCAAACTACAATGGAGTAAAAGGTGTAAGAGTAAACATTTTAGTAATCTTTTTGATCATCTAGCTTATAATGAGTAAAATATCCAGGTGTCCCACAGATAATCTATGGTATGCAGAATAATTAACTTTGTCTGGACCACAATGACTATAATTACTTCTGAAATGTTCGATTCTTTAATGAAAATGACATGTATACAAGTCACTGCAGACTACAAATACTGTCAAAACGTTGATTCTTCAATAAAAAATGTCATATGCAAGTTGCTGCAGACTAGCAATAGTGTCAACCAACGCGTTGTCAAATGAATGGGATCCAAGCTGCAGAACATGTGTGGCAAATGTAAAACGTGATTTGTGATGATAAATCAATGCGCTAGGCAAAAAGCTCTCTTGTGAGATATAAATGAATGTTTGGTCCCATCAAGCCGTAGAATAGATCAAGCCCTACTTTTCAGGAGATAACACATCTCCACTTTCGCATGTAATCAGGAAACAAAACAATAAAGAAAAGCAAAATATATCTCGGATTGTGGCGTGAAACTCACCACTATGATGACATCACTATGATGACAGCCTTAGATAGCTGCAAAATTATCGCATAAGTCAAAGGTGTTTGCAGGTTATCATTCTCATCTTGTCTTTTCCTTTTTGTGTTCTTTGGAAACTTTCTGAGCAACAACTTTATTGTGTTCTATTTTTCAAACAAAAAACTTTATTGTGTTCCTTTTCTGTTGCTTCAGGAGATCAAAAAAAGAGGTTCTCAAACTTCAACCTCGAATAAATTCTCCCGATTATAACCTCTACATGTAAGAAAACCAGAATCAAATTTTGTCATACATGATAAAGAATACCGATACTTACGTGTTGAAGACATGATCAATGAATTATGAAGACACTGCTCAAGTGTTCGGTGATGGCTAAAGCTTCCACAGCAAAGCCACTTTCTCTTTTGTGATTACAGTTACCAATGGGACAAACTGTAAAGAGAATAGATGTATGTATATATATGGACTACTTGTGGGGACCTAGCCATTAATATTAACCCAAGGCCTACCATCATGGGCCTTCGGGTTAGGCCTATACCATTAATCACACTAACTATATAAAGGGCTTAAGTCCAATAGGGATCACAATAATAGTGGACCAGAGGCATCTCAATAGGGATCATATCATTAGCCTATTTTTAATAAAACAAAATGACAATTGATTGTAGCCCATAAAATATATTCTAACACTACATACTTAATTTCAACAACACTCTATGGTTATTTTTAACAAACTACCATTCATGTGCAAGGTGAGTTTCTAGGTTTTGTTTCGACGCTGGTTTCTCTTAGGCTATCGATTTAGCTTCATGGATCC
>JANZXV010000211.1:30393789-30404277 GCA_027576455.1 Erythroxylum roigii | reverse complement strand
TAAAGGGTAATTTTGGAAGTAAAATTATAAATATGCATAAAAAGTCACAAACGACACTTATTTTGAATAATTAAAAACCCTCTAAAACGACACTTATTTTGAATAGGAGGGAGTATTGTGAATACAAATGTTATGAATAGATCATTACTTTTTGATATAATCATAATTTAAAATAATAAACTATTTGATATTATATAAGAATATTGTAAAATTAATAAAAATAAAGTTGTTGTATTTAGTAAAGTGAATACATACATAATTAATAAATACATAATAATTAAAAAGATAAGAAAAATTATTAATTATTAATAAAAAGTTATAATTGATGCCATAAATTATATGAATTTTATTGAAATTTACTTTAAAAATATTTTTTCTTAAATTTATACAAATTATAATTAGTTAAAAATATTTAATCATTTTAAAATTCGTATGTATATAAATATATATGTTAATCTCATAATGAGTTATAATAGAATTGTTGGTTCCAGATGGCACATAAGAGAGGAATAAATTATGTATATTCACTTTTTCGTTCAATTTGAAGTTTATAAAAATGAAATGTTTATTCTAACGAAAGATTATGCTAAATTTATATGTGATAATCATAAAGCAATCACAATAATAATAAAAATAATAAGAAAAAAGATATAAAATCGATTTATAAAATTCATTTAAATAAACATTGGCCTATGTTCATTCTTAAAGTTTTACTTAAAAAATTTACCATTTTCTTTCTTCAATAGGTGAAGAGCAACCTCTGTACAATATCTTAATTGTCATAGTGCATAGAAGGTGGAGACCCGTAGGAGTCCTTAATTTGATTCTCTAATTTATTGGTTTCATAGGGGATTATGTTATTATTATTATATTTTATTTGTACGTGATTATCCTGTAGTATGCATCTGGTTAATCAATTGGGCATTTGCTTGATCAGTTAGCCGAACTTTTCTTCTTTTCTTATTATTATTCTTATTATTAGTGTTAGTATTATTATTCTTAATATTTGTATTCCTATTTGTCTTATTATTATTATTAGTATTATTATTCTTATTTTGTCTTCTAAAATTGCATCGCATACTTGAAGTTTTTTTTTAACTTTTCATGTCATATTTGTTTGTGGGTCTACTGAAAACGGCCTCTCCATTTTGTAAGGGTAAGGTTGTATACTATCAAACTTCTCCAAATCTCGCATTAGTGTGGGATTGAACTGGATATGATGATGACAGTCGATCCGATCACATTGGTTTACTAATATAATCATGAACTCAAGGTATATGTTATCAAAAGATATTAGTCAACTACTATATAAGTCAATTAATATACCTAAAAACTTAACATCGATCAACCACTCACCTAAATTAGTTGATCAATGTAATTGAAAATAGTTTTTTGAATTTTAAAAGCTTTTCTAAGGATAAAGAGACACTCTTTTGACAAAAATTTGATTCAAAACTATTTCAAAATTTTGCGTACAAATAAATAACTTTTTTAAAGATAATTTTTTTTCTTTTAATTATGAACATTTTTTTTTTGCATTATAACTTTTATGTGAATGATCATGTGATGATTAAATCCTAAGTTTATTGAAATGAGTAAGGTAAGGTTCCAAGAAAATCTTGATATACTTGATTGCTCATTATTCTTGGTTCTTTACTTGAATTTCTTTAAAATCCTCTTTAGGTTGCATATGTGCTCTATTTTATCTATTTTATTTATCCTTTGATTGCTCAATTGATTTAATTGGATTCTTTGTTCACTTCACTTTCCATTGAATTTGATATTTCACATATTAACTTACTAATATTATTACGATAAAAATATTAATACTAACATATTTTCTTGTTACCAAAATTATGAATTAGAACTTGTTTGATTCAATAAAATGTTTTAAATTTTATTTAAAATCGGTGTTGAGAATTGTTAAAGAGTAAAAGTGTTATAAACAAGGAATATAGTAATTGAATTATTAAAGTTTAAATAATCAATTATCATATAAATAATCTAATTTATATATGACTACATTGATTTATACATAATAATTAAAGGTAAAAGTAAAATTATAAATGTATAAATTAAAATCATGATTCATGAGCAATCCCAAAATAACAAATTTACAATATTGAAGGCTGGTGTGCATGCATGCTTTTCAAAACCATTGCCAGACTCATGCTTTCACTATTAAGGTTTTAGTTATCCTATCAAATGGTGAGAGTTTAGCTCCAGCGTCCATGTCCAATTGGGTACCAATAAATCATGATCTATGTCAAATCAAATAGCACCAAATGTTAGGAGTTGGAATCCATCAAATCAAAGATTTTCACATTGTTTATATCAACAATAGCACTTCTTCATTAAAAAATTATAGCATGACTGCTTTAAGAATTGAGATATAAAGCGTAAGAATCTGGTAGATATGGAGATAATTTTTTGTGCTAATATTAAATTGCATCAATTAGATATTTATATTGCTCGGAATGATTTTGCTTGTATAATTACTATAAAAAATACTCTGTATTATTTAAAAGTAAGATCACATTTTATTGAATCTCTCTAAATTTTACTTGTCAGCAAAATTTAAACCGAGTGCTATTAATTTAATTTTTACTAAGTATTATTATCGTTAGTTTTGTTTGTATAATTGCCAATATTTTAAAAACCGGACCGGTGGTTGAACCGGAGAAGCAACTGATTCAAAGGTCAATGGTCCAATCAGAATTCAATCGTGATCGAACTGGTGACTAATAAATATATAAATTTTTATTTTATATATTATATATATAAGATAATTTTTAAAAATACTATTTAATTATTTATCTAATTGTAAATTTAACTTAAACCTTCGAACTTTAAAATATACAATTTTTTTAAGTTCACCAATACAATACAAAATAAGATAACAAAGTTCACTTGTCATATTTCATTAAAAAGATAAAAAAGATCACTAATCATAATATTATTCAAGTTGAAATCATTAAAATCAAGGCATTTTAAATAGATCGGTCGGTTCTTTCTTTCGCCAGTTCAGCGGTTTTTACTGATCCGACCGTAAAATGAACGGATCAATCACTCAAAAAAAATAAGGGCTAAACTGAACCGTTTCGTATTCCGAATCACCGATTCTCCGGTCCAACCGACTGGTTCGGGCCAATTTTTAAAACACTGATAGTTACTATACCACTGTATTATTGATTCGTGTCATTTGTTATCTATTCATTTCCTAAATTAAAATATATGTAAATATAAATTTGACATGCCCTTTTTTCATATAACAGATATGAAAATATTTATTATAATCTTATGAGGATTTAGAATTGGAAAATTTAAGGGTGTGTAGGAAAAATTTCTTACTGCTTGCGAATAGTTGTTCAAAGCAATTAACAGGAATAAAGATAAGAATATTATGTTATCTTCAAAGAAGCTTCCATATCTTTATTTTGGCTGGTAAGTAAAGTTTCATACCTTTACCCACTGCTCTGTTTAGAGCTGTCTTCCGTATATATAAATGGGGTGGCTCTCAAAATCTGAGCAAGTCTCACAGTTTCGTACAAAAACAACCCTGCCTCGGGAGGTTTAAGTCTAATCTCCACAACCTTTCCTTTGGACCCTCTGTGCCTCTGTTTTTGCAAACTTGAGTTGAATATTCTCTTCAAAGTCCATTCTTTTTCCAGTATACATGCACCCCTTTATCTGCCAGTCTATTAAAGCTATTGTTTCCTCTCTTTCCCAACTTTAGCGTGAGAAACAGAGAGCAGCATCAGAGAAAACAGAAACACAGAAGAACGGAAAGTTGAGAAAAGAATTAAAGAATACTCCAAAAGAATTCTGGGATTTTATTTGTCTCTTGTTGCTTGCGTCTTTGTCACTAACCTATATACCATCTTCAAAGATCCAATCTTTGGTCAGAAGAAAGAAAGAAAGAAAGGTTCACATCTTTTCAAGAAAATAAAAACAAATAACTGAATTAAGAAAGCATGAAATGAAATGGGGAACATTTAAAGTAACCCAGTTCAGAGGAGCATTGATTCTGTGATTGGACTTGTGGGTTTTGAGGAAAATGACGGTAAACGGGGAAATCTCGCTCGAAGAAGAAGAGAATCAAGTAACAGTGGCGCCTTTGTCAGTAGAACAGCCTCAGAAGCAAGTGGTGGTTGGCTATGCTTTGACATTGAAGAAAAAGAAGAGTTTTTTACAGCCCAAGCTTGAAACTTTGGCCAGGTGTAACCATTCATCCCTGCATTTTACACTTAAAATCACTTTTCTTGCGTTTCTTTGATTGTTTGCTCGTTAATTACTATGTTGGTAGATGCCAACATCTGAATTTTTCGGTTTCAAGAATCAACTATGTATGAGACTCCTCGCTCCCTGAGGCTGTTGCTCTTTATTGTATATTTTCCCGTGTTTATGTATCATTTTATAAGTATCTGTCTGCTAGTGGTGATGGATGAGAGGCTATTTCATTGGGTTTTCCTATTCGTTTCCTTAAATGGCTCGTTTCAGAATTGTGGATATTTTGCTACTGATGGTTATAGTTGTTCTTGTTCTTTTGTTGGTTATTGCTTTTTTAAATGTTGAATTTTCTTGATTGTATCTAATCCTTATTCTGGAGGAGACTTTCAGTTTGTTGCGGGATCTGGTGCCTTTCTGATAATGTTAAATTTTTCAGTACCATGGGGCAAGTTGATTAGATTTTAGCTACTGGTTTTTGCTGGACTTATGAGCCATGCTTTTCTGGGTATCTGGAATCTTATTCTCATTTTGTAATCTTTTAGTAGGAATATTCTTCTGCGTATACGACATGCAATGAGAAGCATAAAGTCAAAAGTTTGGAGCTTTGTTCAGTAGTTTAATAATGTAACGGATGCCGAAATTCTATCTAATCCTTTGTTTACGAAAATTTTGCGTACGAGGAGAATTTCCCATGAAACTCTAGCAGTTGTGTTCTTTTGCATTTTGTTGATAAACATTAAGAAATTGTAGAGTCACTATTAGCTTGAATTCCATAAACATAACTCTGACCTTTTCCTTCTCTTGGAGCATAGACTTGCTGAATAGGGGTACTTTCTCAAGATTTACACAAGCAGACTGTTGAAGTAGCTAATCTCTCTTCCATTAATAACACAAGCAAGTTATTTAAGTAGATCATCTTTCTTCTTGGATGTCTTATTGAGTTTTAGGTAACTCATCTTGCCATGATCCTTCCTGAAAATTGAAAACTTTAACACAGGACCCAAAACTTATTCTTCCGATTGTTGATCAATTTCTGGTTTTGAGGAACGTATATGAAATGGAATCAATTTCATTGCAGTTTCTTTGGGTGCAAATCTGGGTCAATGCACTGTTTGATTGGTAACACAAAAGCTGGTTGGTGTAATGGTCCTTATATCCTTGAAGGTGCAGAACTAGATACTTGATCTGGTATTATGCATTCTTAGAAGGATATTGTGAAAACATCCTATTTCACAGGAACTACAACAGGACACATCGCCATGTAAAGAAAAGTGTGTGTGACTTAGCTATTAATGGTTCTCTTCTGTTGGAGAGAGTAGAGTAGAGATCTTTTGAAAAGTCTGTATGAGTTGGATGTTAAAATTGGTTTCACTAGTATTACCTATTTCTGGATGCTGTAATATCAGACATATAACGATATTGATCAAAAATTTCTTTGCTTCATGCAGAAATAATGGTTTATTGTTTGTTGCCATCGATCGAAGCAGACCATTATCTGATCAAGGCCCCTTTGACATTATCTTGCACAAGGTCAGTGTTACTTTAGGAAGTTTCTATAAATTCTAAAATATGCCTCTTTCTAATTGCTTATTGGCCAATTGAGAAGTTCTTTCATTTCTTTTCCTGCCAAATTATTCTGTGTTTGATTGAATTTCTGACAATCTCTCTGATGCTTGTAGATTTCAGGAAAGGAGTGGTGCCAACTTATTGAGGTTTGTCAGTATAACTTTATGTCTGTTTATTTTATTTACAATTCTTGGTGTGTCACATATTGAATCAACTACAGCTACTTGATATATGGCCTGTTTTTGGTAAAAGTTAGGCCATCCATATTTTCTGTAGGCTAACAGCTAATGGATACTGGTTGAACAATTAAATGTATTGACTTGAAATCTTTTTTCTGGCACGAGGTCCAGATTAAGCCTTTGCCATCTCAAACTGTGACAAGCTGGAATTGATATCTCAAGCATTCATAAGTGAGGATTTTCACTTTGTGATCAATCTACATAGGGTTTAGGTTTTCTTAAGCTAAGCTACAAACTAGAGGGATATAGATGGTGTGTAGTAGTTAATTATAGTTGGGCTTGAAGACTTGTGGAGTGCACGATCTCACCTTACAATGGTTTGATTACATTTTTTACCAGATATCATGTGTCTCGACGACTGGTATATTGATCAACTGCAATAGTCTTTAGTCACTAATGGGATGTTTCCCCATAACTTCTTTGGTTGATCATTTAACTGCAGAGACAAAAACGATAATCCATATTTCTTGTTCTATTTTTCATCTTGCAGGATTACAGGCAAAAACACCCAGAAGTAGTGATCCTTGATCCTCCTTATGCAATACAACATCTACACAATCGGCAGTCCATGCTTCAAGATGTTGCTGATCTTAACTTGTCTGACTGCCATGGTGATCTGTTTGATATTCTTGTACTTTTCCATTGCTTTCATATTTCCTTGTCTAACCTTGTGTCCTGCCTTGTCAATAAAAAGTTGTGAAGGACAATAAGGCATGCTGGAGAATCTCAGACTCAGTTCATGTTGTACTTCTAACCATGAAATAGCTGATAATTTTTATTTTGTATATTATGGGTGTAGGCAAAGTTTGTGTGCCAAAGCAAATGGTTGTCGATAAGGATCGATTATCAATCCCCTGTCAAGTTGCCAAAGCTGGGCTGAAGTTGCCAATAGGTAGGATTTTATTATCTGTGCCATTTTGACATAACATCCAGCAACAGAATAGTGAAACCTGATGCTAGTAGGATGAATAACTGTGAATCACATGGAAACCTCATTCAAATATCCAGGGTAATGTGTTCTTTATTTTGTGCCTACAGTTGGTAAATATAAACTCAATGATATGAGATCTGTATTTCATTTGAATGGGAACGTTTATTATGGTTATGGAAATGCTTGATCTGAAATGAGGATGAATAAATACTCCCAAATTGTTTGCATGTTTTTTCTCAGTGATTTTGATCTTGAACATTTTTAACTCGTGCATATCTACTGTTAATATCAGTTGCAAAACCACTGGTAGTGGATGGGACTGCCAAATCACATGAATTATTCCTCGCTTATGATTACTCCTCTCTCTCAGAACTGGAACCACCCATGGTACTGCAGGAGTTTGTTAATCATGGTATGATTGTGCTTAGTGGGAAAACCAATTATTTTCATATATATATATGACTAGGAAGCTTATTATCCACTGCTTTTCAATTCTAGGTGGTGTCCTATTTAAGATTTATATTGTTGGAGAAGCTATAAAGGTTGTTCGGCGTTTCTCTCTACCCGATGTTAATAAGTGTGAGTTAGAAAAATCTTCAGGGGTGTTTCCCTTCCCGAGGGTTTCTTCTGCCGAATCTCTGGCTGATGATGCAGATCTGGACCCCTCTATTGCAGGTAAGTCGCTGAAATGCCTTCAGTTTCTGTTATCAAAGGGACGCAATACCTTATTTCATTGTCATACCCAACTTTCATTTGCAGTACACTTATTTTATGCAAGCAGTAACATTTGGTTGTCATAAAAAACAATATAATTCCATCCAACTTTCAAGGGTTTCATGTATACCCAAGTGATTGATTTAGCCGTTCAATTTTTGATGCATATGATGAAGTATAACATGTAGGAGAACAAACTTCATCCTTTTTAAAAGGGCCATGTTTGATGGGGTTGCCTAGAATTTGATAGGCTCAGAAAGAACATGCTTCAATTGTTTGTTAGATTTAACAGCTTTCTTCATATAAAATGGCATTTTCCTTACAGAACTTCCCCCACGTCCTTTACTGGAGACGCTCGCAAAGGAACTTCGATGTCGATTGGTAACTCCTTTTGAAGCCTGCCCCCATTTCTATGGTACATGTTGGCTGTGTCATTCACCTGGTTATATGACTGATAGCTATACCATGCTTCATTTGGTAGGGTCTCCAATTATTCAACATAGATATGATTCGTGAACATGGGACAAAGGATGCATTTTATGTCATCGACATCAACTACTTTCCTGGCAAGTATACTATGTTCATTTATTTAGTTCTTTAAACCTCTAATTCTTCATTTACACTTATGTTGTGGACTCCTGTTCTCTTGGAGACCCTTTGGAAAGATTAAATGGGATTGTGTCTCTTTTCATCTTTTGTTGTAAAACAGCAAAGAAAATAAATCTATCATCTATAATGAGGATTTGTTACTGTTGGTCACACAGTGTCAAATTTTGTGAGTGATTAGAAAATGTAGGCTTGGTAGGCAAGATTTTCCATGCTACCAAAATTCTTCGTAGTCAGATACATCTAGCATTCATAGTATCCATGTTAGGACACAGACCAAAGTGCGGAATTAGGAAAACTATATGAATGGAGGCAAATATGATCTCATGTCTTCAGGTAGTCTGTATCATGAATTCCCAACCTAATTGCTGTACCTTTCTAGTTGACAACTTCATAAGTCACTTTGGATATTTTTCATCATGCTGCTAGCTTTGTTCTATTTGACAAGTCTTGGCATTCTTTAAAGTTTCTACATTCAAAACTCGTTATGAAATTCAGGTCCCCATAGCAATGATTATTCTCATTTGCATTCTCAGTCCATAAACAACTTTTAAATCACCACAGGATATGGGAAGATGCCAGATTATGAGCGCATCTTTACGGATTTCCTACTGGGTCTTGTACGTGACAACTGTAAGACGGGAGCTCCATGTAAATGTTGAAGTTCTATATGCAATGCAGGTATTAGGTGTATTTGAGAAATTGAAGAACCATCCATTTAACCCAACTCTAAAACTGCTGGATGGTACGGATCTTCTTAATGAAGCCACCACCATGTAAACACAAATCTTACTGCAAGCTTAGCTTGCTTATATCTTTTACCATTTTCATATTGTTTCTAGGCAAAATGACTAGATGCTGCTGCCTCTTTAGCCCCTTTACCTTCGACAAGAATTTTGATATTGTTTCAGACAGGTCAGCTATGGACTAGTAGGCATCAACTATGTTCTCATAAAATTTTCAACTGAACAACATAAACATGTACTTTCCAAAAGTTTCTGTTTGCTCTTGTTTTTACATCAATAACTAGAATGACTTGCAAGTACTACTTTCCACCATATCGATTAGTCTTTTCGTTTTAATATCATTTGTGGCCTTTCTTCCTGGTCGTGGATAAGGGTGAAAGCATTGTCATTGATCCTCAGTTCTGCAAATTTTAATACAAAGAAGATGAATTTTCTTGACTGGGGTCCCATAACTGGATGAAAGATTGATAACTGTTTTGCTATCTTAACTATCAATGCAAGGATAATTAACACCTATAACTAGTTCTCAAGCAAAACATAGATATGTGATGTTATTCTGAACATTTATGCTTATTGAATATCAAATCGTCGCTAGCGTACTAGTGATAAAAGCTCATAACACTAACCCTGTTAGTTCCAAATACCCTTTGTCGCATTTTCACAAATTGGTGGAAAGTTTCCCTCCATGTCATTAACTGGTAACTGTATAGCGTAAAGAATTATAGTTAGCAACGGTGCATTTCTTACATCACACCTTCGCATGAACTGTCTCCCTGTTCATGGAAGCCTGGAAGCAGTCAGACAAGTACAACACATAACTACTATTTTAAGACCACAAAATGATTTGTTCAATTTGCAAATTATATTTCTTTTTTCCTTTTTCTTCGGAATCTTATAATTAGAGCATATAAATTTCTTCTTCAAGATCTCTATAAAAAAGTACTCTTCACATTTAACTGTCTAGATATAAGTCATTCACCATATATTATTTCATTGTAAGAATATTATTTTACTATCAATCTTGCACGATATTGTTCCATTTAATTTTCTGCATTTTGCCTAATCTTGAAGACTAATTTCTTATAAATAAACTTCCCTCTTTGTGGTACTAATATAAGTTCCCTTTTTTTTTTTATGAAGAATTCACATTTCTCCTGCATTGCCAATAAGAGGAATCTGGATTATTTAGTACTTCTTGGAGAATTAATGACTCCCTAACCTTGGTTATATGGTAACATCTTGCTTTGAAGCTACTACAGAAGAAGTCTTTTGTTGAGTCCCGAAACTTTTTTGTAAAGTCTTATTGTCTTTTCTTCCCATTGTAATTTTTTTGGTGCAAAGTTGACATCCCTGCTGGCAATAATTTTGTAGACAACAAGATCCTACACGAGATACCCCTTGCTCTATTACTGTATCATAAGAATAAATATTTCCTAGATTTCGGATCTAACTTTAT
>JANZXV010000211.1:30375983-30388651 GCA_027576455.1 Erythroxylum roigii | reverse complement strand
GATTTTTGTCAATATTTGTGATGCATATATGTGAGGCATTCATGTTTCGATTTTAAATATGAATTGCGAAAAGTTTTAAAAATTGATTAAAAATATTTTGAATGATTTGAAAGGCTTGAGAACTAAGTTTTAAAAATTCTTCCTATTGAAAAATGTTTAAAAATGACAAACATTTTAAGAAATATTTTTTGCTTATTTTTCGAGTATAAATATGTTATCCACGGAGCGTAAGCTCACTCCCCCTTTCATCCCCATCTCCAGGTATCGAGAAGGAGATCGGATGAAAGAAAGTTAAGACGTTTGTTCGTTACGTTTGTTTATGATATGTTTTTGAAATTAGATTTTTGTAAAGATAAGATTTTTGGCTTATGTTAGTGTATTGGGATGAATATTATATTCCTTCATTTTCAGTTTATGTAGCCTCCTCCCTTTGCTATCTGTTTGTTTAGCCAACACCCTCAACCTCCAGACGGCCTAAGGCATTCTCAATTCGCAGCGCACAAATAACAAAGGGAGGAGGCTGCGTAAACTAAAAATAAAGGGGGTGAGAGTTGGGAGAACAAACTGAACGAAGGGGGAGAGACTTTAAATTTAAAAGTTAGGTGTCACAAATTGATTTAGGTCATTTTAAATAAACGATGTCGTATAGTTATGTGATTAAACAATGTTATTTCGTTAATCAACTTTTGTTCTGTTAATTATTGTTAATGTGCATTAATAATAAGGACACGTGATAGCTCACATTAGCAAACTTAACGGAAAAACTAACGTTGGGCTAGAATTGAAAATAATTAAAAGTTTGAGCATTTTATTATCACTTTTTGAAGTTCGGGCTATAATTGCTAAATTGAGTAAAGTTTGAGATTTTTTAATAATTAACCTAATATTCTTTTGAAACTTTATTTTCACATAAGCCTAAGGTTATTGAAACTCTATTTCCACATATGCCTAACAAGAATCAACTTTTGTTTTCATGTGTCCTTGAAAATTATGTCGAGTTTAACTATGTCTCTCACTTGACACTAGTGCCAGTTTGCTCTTGACTTGAAAATTTCTTTGAACAATATGATCCATCAACCTGTTTAAAAGACATTGCACTGCAAGCTGGTCGGACTATGTTTCACCTTCAACCTTTTTCTTTGATGAATTTCTGTGACCTCTGAGAAAGTAGATTTTTGGAATAACTTTTTATTTTCGTCTGTGGAGGAATTCACATTCCATTCATTGACAATTGACTTATTTTTTTCTGAAGCCCGCAAAAACTTGATGTGGAAACAACTTATACCCTTCCAACAGGAAATTAGAAGTTTAGGGATTGAATTCCAAAATTCAAATATAAAATAAAGCTGCATGAGATAGATAGAGTTGAGAACCTACAATGAATAACAAAAAAATTAGGTAACTTTAAAGTTTGAATAAAATATTTGTATATTATGATTTTTTTTTAATATTATAAATTTTAATTTTAATTAAATATTAATATAAATATTAAGTTCAAATTACTTCTTTTATCTTTTATAATTTAATCATCATGTAGATGGAAGAGATACAAATTCAATTTGTGATTATAATAAAGGAAATATATATTAACATTCCTATTCTATACATCAATAAATTTTAATGAATAAAATGAGAAGATATTTTAGCAACTACACTTTGAATCTTCAAAATCCAGTTTTCATAAGTACCAGATCATGGTTTTTGGTTCACGTATGGCAACTGGTACTTATGGAAACTGTGAGTTAATTCACAGTTTTCATAAGTACATGGATTCACAGTTTTCATAAGTACCAGTTCATGGTTTTCCGTTCGACATAATATCGTACAAAGAAAAACGGATTAATTAATAAGATTTTTATGTTTGACTCTCTGTTGGCTGTTTGTGTTTCAAGACAAACAAAACCAATAGCTCTGCAAGTCTGAAATTCTTTCATGGCTTGTCCTAGGGGGTGGCTTGTTCTCGTCAACGTTGCGAAAAATAGTATATAAGAAGTACATTAGACTACATCCTCAGTTTTACGAAAAATAGTATATTAATATGTTGATGGACGAATGAGTTTGAAACATTATCGGCCTTAAAGCTATCAAAATGTGAATGTTAATCAAAGATGATAATGGTCTTCCCAGCTAATCCACCATTTGCTTAATAACTTTTAGATTTCTATATCATACAAACTTGAAGAATTTTCCATACGGCATTCCTATATATACCTCTCAACCATCCCTCCATTCTTCACCAAATATCTTAACTAAGTTTTCTCTTTTTTTGCCTTTGTCTATCTTCTGAAAACGAACCATTATATTATGGGGATCTACAACTTTACTTCCTTAGCAATTGCTTGCTTCATTACCTTAGCCTTTTTGCATCAATCAAATGCTCAAAACACACCTCAAGACTACCTAAACGCTCACAATGCAGCTCGTGCACGAGTCGGTGTTGGACCCATGAAATGGGATAATAAGGTGGCGGCTTATGCCCGAGCTTACGTCAATAAACTCAAGGGAAACTGCAAAATGGTGCACTCCGGCGGACCATATGGCGAGAACCTTGCATGGTACAGCGCGGACATGACAGGCGCGGCGGCCGTGAAGATGTGGGTGGATGAGAAGCCAAACTACAGCTACAACTTAAATAAATGTCTTCGAGGAAAGTGTGGACACTACACTCAAGTGGTCTGGCGTAACTCAGTCCGTTTAGGGTGTGCTAAAGCCAGGTGCAACAATGGAGGCACTATCATCTCCTGCAACTATGAACCTAGGGGCAACTACAAAAACCAACGTCCTTACTGATTATGTGTACTTCATCAACTGATGGAGCTTATGGCCTAATAAGCTTCTTATGTGTTAAAATAAGAGCATGGTTGCCCAAAGCAGAATAATGAATTAAAGATAAACTTGCATTATGTTGTTATATATAAGATATCTACTCGATGTTTTAGACCCTTCAATGTCACGCCTTAATCTCTAACAATAAATCGTGAGGTTTCATTTTCTATTCTCCATCACAAGAATTGCCGCGTATTGTAACCGAGTCACCAATTATAGAAGACAACAAAAAGCATCCAAATGAGTGTTATTTTAAACAAAATTACAGTAGGTTGAGAAGTTTATTTATTAGTCTTACTACATAGCCGTTCATAGTTATTTCGTCAAGCATGACGATTACAATTCCCTTTTTATCTAGCTTTCGGACTTTCTATGGTTTTATATTTAAAAAAAAAAAAGCGCGATTAAAGCTTTTTCATAACTTATCTTAATGGAGCGGCTACTCTTTGTTAATGTTGTGACGGTATTCTTTGTTAATGTTGTGACGGTATTTACTTTTGTTAAATGACCGTTTCACTACAATAGGAGGTGTGTTAGTGAAAACGGTTATTTAACATGGTATTAGAGTCTTTGTGATCAAGTGGTCGTGAGTTCAAATCTTACTACCAACCTATTATTCAGCACAAAATAGAGTGAATCTGTGCAAGTTTCAAGCCCAAAGAACTTTTACTTGAAAGGTGTGTTATTGAATATATAAAACTAATTAAATTGGCTTCACACAACAGTTTAAGCTATTGTAGTGAAATGATCACTTAATAACACGGTCTCGAGTTTACTGAAAGTCAATGAAAAGATTACAAATTAACAAACCTAGATTTCTAGACTTCTGCGGTCCATTGAAACATTTTAAAAAACTTCTCTGATTATTCCACTAATGGTAAGGATTAGAATTAGTCCTTTGGCTGCAAAGCCACATTCCTCTACCGCGATGGCCACTTGTCATAACCACTATATGTATAATAATAATGCCCGCTTGTTCCTTTAGGTAACAACCTTTTTTTTTTTGGTAAGGTTAGGTAACAACCTTTGATAAACTAATAAGTTGGATTAATCTGTTAGAGGTCAAAAGTTTCGACGAAGATCAAGTAAGATTTTTTTTTAAAAAAAATAAAAGCAGTACAAAATAGTTGAAACATGAAGTAAATGCGCAAAGTTTGCAAGAGAAAACACATTGGTCGAGACTATAAACATCCTTCTACTTGGTCGATAGGTACAAGATGACTGATAACTTCAATTTTAATTTACTTGCTCTATTACGAAATTATTTTCAACTCATTTAATTATATAATATATTTTAATAATTTTGTAATCACCATAATTAATATTATTTAAAATATTTTTATACAGTAACAAATAATTCAAATGATATTAATCATAGTATCTATAAAATTATTAAAAGAATAATTATGTCATTACACAACAATCAATGATGAGAATTTGTAAAGGTAATTCTAATAATATTAGTTTTATGACTATAAAAATTAATAAAATGATGACTTTCTATTTTTTCTTATTCTCAACATACTGTTAATACGTAGTGAGAGCCTTATTACGTACCTCAGATCTACATGAAAGGATCAGAAACGAAAGTAATACGGAATACCTAGATTCAGTTTTATCTCTTATTCCGATGCCGATTCCGAGCTCCAAACTACTCCGAATCTCC
Organism: Erythroxylum roigii; assembly: GCA_027576455.1. Taxonomy (NCBI): domain Eukaryota; kingdom Viridiplantae; phylum Streptophyta; class Magnoliopsida; order Malpighiales; family Erythroxylaceae; genus Erythroxylum; species Erythroxylum roigii. The sequence goes on along the minus strand of JANZXV010000211.1, from coordinate 30,384,159 downwards.
CGAAGCCTTTAGTAGAAAGTGCTCATGACCGACTCACGGGCAAGGCTTTTCTATAGTTTCCTCAAATTCCGAGCTCTCTTAACAGGTTAGAGAACCTGATGCTCATAGATCAGCTTATGAGTAACTACAGGAGACCTTATCTTATATAGCTTTCATATCAGGCTTTCTCATCACAAAGTCGATATGGACCCGGTCCACACTAATTGGGACCCATTTTTCACCCGAACTTCGACCCATTAATCTAAATCATTTATTGGGCCATTTTAATATCTTTATCTGGATCAAATGGCGTAACATAACCGGTAATTTATTTAAAACCCAAATTGCAATTAATGTTAGTCCAACTTTATGAGATATGGACAAAATTGTCCCTAAGGACAAAAATGTCTTACAATCTCCCCTTTGGACTATCATTAATTGCAGTAGACTCTAGTTTAAAATCAACTTTAAAACCCGGTTAAGTCACGCTACTGTATAGTCGACTAAGTTTTGAAAACAAAACATTTGATCCAAAGATAACAAAAGTCCATCATTTTGTCCCGCAAGGCTTTCAGTACCAAAAAGCATAAGATGCATGTGTCCTATGTGACACAGATCCAATACAATCACAAATACCTAATACCCCACTAACATGAATGGGAAAATGGAGTGTGGCAAACTACGATGATACTTTTATGATCTAAATTGTATCATCTTTGTTTGTAGATCTCGATTTCTCTAACTTTATGCTAAACCGCATGTGCTAAACTGTATCGGAGAAATCCTATTTTCTCTCACCAAATGCTGAACAGCATTAAAGAAAACCTTTATGTTCTCCAAGTGAATGCTAAACTGCATTAGAGAACTTTTATGAGATTAAAAACTTATATCCCCCTATGTCATGTCAAACTTTATAGATATCTATGTTAAACTGTATGCGTCTAAATGATGTAGGCACAAGGTTAATCTGTATATATACCCAATGACCTTCAAATGCTTAAGATTGACACAAATCTTAAGACTTTCATACGTACTATGATAATGTATGATGACACTTAATACTGAGGCTAAACGATGATCATCTTTATTAGTAACCATCACACTATCATAATACTTCAAAATGTACAAATGTATATGGAGCAAACATAACGATCCCATAACTGGCAGTGTCTAACGACATCAATACTCCCATACTGTATACTTGTGTTACAAACACAAGTGGGTGAAGCCCTTTAATTAAAGGATCGACTCACAATTCCTCAGTTCTTAAATGCTCCAAACCTTATGTCACTTTTCCGTGTCAACATCTTTATGACCAAATAATTGATCTTTAACTGCTATGACCCTGTGATATTCTTCGTTGCCATTAAACAACACTGTAAGAAGAATGTCACAGTAAAACCAAATGGGTCTAGCCACTGAATAGACCATAGACCACTCAGAAATCAAATTTCTGAGCTAAACTGTCTGCAAAGCAGCCCCTTAGCATGCACCCTACACGCCTAGTCGAGGAAGTTACACGTGTCTTTTTGACACACTTCTACAACTATGTACCATCTACAAACTTGAATTGTAACCTTAAGTGAACTTTCGATCATCCGAACACATAGCTAACTTTAAATCTGAATTCCCTGTGAGGTTTAATCTGTTGACTTCACTATATGTCAACATATAATCCTTGATTCCTTCAAGTATTTCAATACTCGCTAGACTATATTCCAAAAGTCTATAACTGGATTAACTAGATATTGACTAAACAATCAAACAGTAAATGCAATGTCCTATTTAGTACATAGCCCAACATACATCAGCTATCCATCGTACTAGAATATGGAACATTCCTCATAATCTCTCTCTTCACTTTATTCTTTGGGTACTGTACCAAAGATTATCTCTCACTGTGAGAGACAGGTGTTATGACAGGTTTATTGTCAACCGTATTAAACCTTTGTAACACATACTCAATGTATGCATCCTTTGAGAGATCTGATGAGTATTGAGATATGTCTTGGTGAATCCGAATACCTAGGACAGAGGATGCTATACTAAGGTCCTTTATGTCAAGGTTCTTAATCAAAAGTTGCTTATCCTCATACAACATGATCAAGTGACTTGATGTGAGCAATTTACCATCCTCATTCAGTAATAGAAAGATAAATTTTCTCCCCTCAAGTTCATAGTACAGGCATCTTTTGACTTTATTTCCCAAGAAGCCGGAAGAGGCCATAACCTCATCAAATGTAAGGTATCACCTCTAGGAGATTTATTGTAAACCATATATTGATCTGTATAATTCGAAAATATGTCAGTGCTGTCTGATTCCTGGGACCCTACAGATTGTACCATATAGACCACTTTATAAAGGTTTTTACTCAAGAAGGTGGTTTTGATAACTTTCTGATGTAACTCTATATCATCATAAGTTACAATTGCTTTTATCACTCAAAATGTATCCTACGAGGATACGAGAGACAAGGTAACACAAAGTCAGCCTTTTTTCCTGAGTGAACCCTTAATCAATTAGCTCCCAGACCTTACTATGCTTCATGGCTTGCATTTTGCCATTCATCGCATCCCACCATACATCCGCATTGGGTCCATAAACAGCTTCTGTAAAAGTAACTGGAGCTGTAATATGTCTAATAACATAGTCCAGTACACCTGACAGGCTATGTTGTCAAATGGGATAGCAGGTCGTCTCACTCCAGTGGATTTACTTAACCTTATTAGATCTTGTACCCCCAGGAATCCCTCTGTGTATAGGTATGGGTTCCTGTTCTTGTACAGGTACGGTACAAAGATCTAGATCTACTGGATCTAATTGTATGAGTAGTGGATACGTGACAACTGTAGTATCCACCCTGCTATCATCCGAAAAGTCAAAAGACCCGCAATCATCATAGACATGGTATTCCAATAACTCAGTTGTTTTTAATTCCACTATTCTAGTCCCTCCTTATCTACAGCAAAACCTGTAGCTCTAAAGTGGTTGAGATATTTTACTAAATAGCAATGAAGAAAATGAGTATGCAATATTTCTTTATAAGGATTATCCTACTGAGGTAGGGCAGCCTTTTGCACGACTGTGCGGGAGGCTGAGTTCTTCAATTTCTAAATAGGTAGATTAGTTCTGCTCTGCATTGACTTCTTTAAGTCCTTTAGGGTGCAATTATGCCTTTCAGCAACAAACCATTTTGCTCAAAACTACTCGGCATAGTGAACTAAGTCACTATTCCAATTGACTCCATATATCTGGCAAACGGACCTTTTAAAGTCCTAAAACATCATGTTTGCCATGATATTCTCCTCCAAGGTCAAATTTGATTATCTTGATGAATTTTCCCAACTGGTTCTCAACCTTCAGTCTTTAAGCAAGAACGCATAACTTTGATGGGAATAATCACCAAGAAATGTCAGAATACTTTCAAAATTGCATAATGCAATTGTATGAAGTCTACCGAAATCTTTATGTATCAGACTCAACAAGTTAGAAGCATGAGTTGACCTCAGTGTCCTTATTAGTCAACTTACCCCTGTGATCATCAGTACATGCTCCAGATTACCTTAATCTAGAATTGAGAAATGGTTACCTTGATCAATCTCTCAATCCTAGCTCTGGAAATGCGGTTTAAACTTTTATGACACACCATGTATGACTTCTTATTCATCAGGTCCTTCATACCTTGTTTAGCATGATACGAAGAAGTATATATCTAACTCGGGGTAAGACACATTCTATACAAACCATATGACAAGAAAGTTGTATCTTTATGTTTTGCATTAAACAGCAACTGTACAACAGAAGTATTAAATGCAAAATGTCAACCTTTAGTGTCCTTAATTGATCAAAAGATCACATATAAAATGTGTCGTGTAAACCATAATGAACATTACTATAAAGTTCAGTACATGCACCCCTATAGGTATTACTTCCATCTCTTTATTGTCGTGAACCATCAGTTCCTCATTCCCTTTATTTGGCTTCATCCTCGATATGAATTACTGCATTGTGGAAGCACCCTGATCAGATGTTCCACTAAATAGTCACTTATACTTAATGTGACTATCGCAAATTAGATTCATAATTGATAAACCAAAGAATAACCTGATGGTCATAGCCTTTCTTTAAACATCATATTACTGGTTTCTTTATGTCCTAAGGACCTTTACTAGAACTGATTTGACCAGCGTCAGCATATGGAGAAGATTTGAACTTCTACCTTTGAACTTAATGGGCTCCATCTTTGTCTTCCCTTAAGTTGCTTCGAGGACTGTAGAAGTAACAACTTGAGTTTCTCTACCTCAGTAACACAATGGGATATCAAAGCATTGAAGTCTTAATATCTTCACCTACTGTGAAAATAAATTATTCTTGATAAGTACTCCATTACTCCCCTTTTCCTCTATATACTTCATAGAGAATAATACTTTCATCAAGGCATTTGTCTCAACACCGGATGAGACTGTGTACCTCTGGGAGACTTTATCAAGAACCTCCTTCGCTATGTCTGCATCCGGAAGTCCACTTTGCAGATGGTTAAGTATGGATTTCTTAATGGTTGTCAGATATAATCTGTTAGACCGATCCTAAGCTTAATAGGCTCCTTTATGAGCTGTCGAGCTCATGAATGTAATTGGAGATGGCTTACCCGTCCATATGGCAATTTCAACCACTGTTATCTCCATAACTTTCAAAACATCCTCCTTCCAATTCTTCGTCCAATTCTTTATATTGAAACAACAAAGATTTCAATAGTGATATTGATTTGGTTGATTGGAAAGGTGACTTCAAGATAATAATCTTTAAATCAGCACAAATGTAGGACAACAGCGATACTAAAGCCATTGAATAGTGTCTTTCTTGAAAATCTGATCACACATATTATGAAACACCTTTGGGTTGAATACATAATATATGCAATTTGACTTTCACATATAAAAGCGATCGGAGTACAAACCATCAAGTCTCATGGCACTACCACCTTTGGGTGAATAGATCACTTGAGCAATAGTCTTCCTCCATCTTATGCCTTTATGCACATCTCAAAATTTCATGTAAAGCCAACACCTTTGGGCAGAATAACCAAACATAAAATCAGAGACATCGCCCAACATGCAAGCAAAACAATTCAAAATACTGACTTGAAAGGCCACTTTGTTGACTACATTCTCATTAGCATCCAAAAAGTCCGCAAACACAAGGGATACATCTTTATGTCATCCTCACATTCTTTATGGAAATACCGTATATGACAATGCAACCTCAATAAATGCTAAAACTCGAATGCACAGTCTCATTGTCACACACACTTGCTGAAAACATTCTCCGAAAACTTCATTTGAGACCTTCGTAAAAGAAAAATCTCAGTAGAGTGACTATCGTGCGTCACCGGATATTGAACCGACCTTCTGATACATGAAAACCTCATGCATCTCCCTTATGGCAAGTTCATTGTCTTAAAATTCACTCAAAAATGGCTTCAGAATGTTTTAATTCCTTTTTCCTGATTGATTATCATGCAATCCCGAACAGTGAAAATGAGACCCGAGACCCGAGACCCTCATGCATCTCCCTCATACGTAGTCCAAAACATAAAAATTTAATCGAAATCGGATTCAGAATACCTTAATTCCTTTTTTTGGAGTCAAACTTTAATTTATCACTAATGTAATAAATCCAAAAAAATGGAAAAAAAGGTTACTTTATAAATTTTCTGAACCCGGAAACTGACCCAAAACACCCCGGGGTAACTTACGGGAAATCTGGAATTTTCGGAGTTTTTTTTGTACTGTAGATCCGTATGGATGACATCAGTGCGCGTGACGGAGAGGCACACGTACACTGCACGTGCGCGTCTAGACGTGCGTCCGTTGCACGCGCCTCCACGCGCAAATGCACTGGCACTATGCTGCATGCGCTGACACGTGTCGCGCATCCAGCACACCACGTGTGTGCCGTGTGGATGGCCCAGATGGGCTCGTGTCGTGCAAGTGCCCGCGATTCCACGCGGGTCGCGTGTGGCCCGCGAGTCGCACGTGCATCGGCTGGAGCCACGTGTCTGTGAGCGATTGGCCCGTGCACCACATGCGCCCAACAGTACACGGCTCCTACCGCTACTATAGCGCCGTCGGTCTTCCTCTCCTCCGACGCCGTCGGCGATTTTCGACATCCCGGGAGCCCTTTTTTGCTACGTTTGGCTCGTTTTTGACCCATTTTTCGTAGCTAATCTTATGTATACCACTTTTACGTAATTATATATGTAAAAAAAGTAAAAAACGAATCAAAACCGAAGGAAAACCAAATGAGATGAAATACCGAAAAACCTTCATTTCTGACAATTTGATCACATAACCGCTCTGATACCACATGTTAGTACGTAGTGGGAGCCTTATTACGTACCTTGGATCTACATGAAAGGATAAAAAACGAAGGTAATGCGGAATACCTAGATTTCGGTTTCATCTCTGATTTCGATATTGATTCCGAGCTCCAAACGTCTCCGAATCTCCCATGACCTTTAGTGCAAAGTGATCACCGACTCACGGGCTAAGCATTTCTACAGTTTTCTCAAATCCTGAGCTTCCCTAACAGGTTAGGAATCCTTATGTTCGTGATTGATTTCCTGAGTAACTGCAGGAGACCTTACCTTTATATAGCTTCCATATCGGACTTCTCCATCATAAGGCCACACTAATCGGGACCCATTTTTTATCCGAACTTCGACCCATTAATTTAGCTTATTTATTGGGCTAGTTTATTATCTTTATTTGGATCAAATGACGTAACTTAATCGATTATTTATTTAAAAACTAAAATTGCAATTAATGTTAGTCCAACTTTACGAGAAACGGATAAAATTGTTCCTGAGGACAAAAATGTCTAACACAAAGTTGATCATTAGTTTGATTACCTCATTTGTTATGGTTGCTGAAAGGTGATGAGGCACACATCTATACTGTGTCTTGCCTACAGTTACATAACCCAGTTGTGCTTATGCTCCTCTGTCAGATAAGAAGAGGGATCCTTTAATTTCAAACTGTTGAATCTTCTTGATGTTCCTTCGGTTCGCTTCTGTAATTTGTCCGAGGGAATGAAAACTTTCTGTCCTCTTTACTGTTTCCCTCTGTTTGTTGTTCAGGTGAAGTTCAAAATTGATGTGGACTGTTTAACAATGCCGGAGATCAAGTTCCAATCAGCAATCCAAGATAACTATCAGAAGGGAAAATGTAGTGAAGAACTAAATGATCTGCAAGCAGGTTTCATTTGCCAGCACTCTCAAATACAATTAGATTGCAACATAAACTGTCGACTTGATTCATTGTCAACTGTACATTTTTCATCATCCAAAAGTGTTTATTGTTTTGATGCAGGTAAGGGACACACTATCATTATTTCGCCCATTCACTATGCCTAAGTTGGCTTATGCAGCTGTGACAAAGGCAATGCCAGTGCCAGCCGTTGTGTCATCTAAATTGTCTTTAGCGGTCATGACTAAGGCAATGTCGTCTACAGCTATGGAAAAGCAGTACCATTCCCAAGCTAGGGTGCCTATGCATGATCCATATGAACCTAGAGAAGCAGTTTTGTCATACTTCTTTAGCATTGGAACCTCAATGTGTTCCACAAAATGTAGCTTATCTACAATATACTGATCATGAATCTTCCCCTAAGTTCTAGGTGGGCAGATTTTTTATGTCAAAAGTGATAGGTTGCACCTTTCTCATTCCCATCCATCAGCAGATCTGGATACTGGGGCTCCAAGGTTGACTTATTCATAAGATAAACCCGTGACCAGTAGGAACGCCAGTCATTCCGGACCACGGGACCAGTGATGGAGACTTAGCTGTTACACGATGGGTGTACCCAAATCAACATGGTTCTTACACAAGGAATTTGGGCCAAGCACATCTTACCATAGTGCCACAAACTATACCAACTTCAACTTCATCTTATCATCCTACAGAAGTTTGCGTGCAAGGGGACACTGTTCGCTCCTCCACTGACCCTTCAAAGGTACTTTGTTCTTTATTCAAGAGAAAAAGTTGTTTTAGTTATTGCAATCAAACGAACTAATTTTTGATTGAATTGTTTCTGACAGCACAGATTCCAGAAGACCCAGGAAGCACAGACACGGACACGGACACGGGACACGACACGGACACGGACACGGGGACACACCATTTCGAAAATTTGGTG
>JANZXV010000211.1:30335104-30349604 GCA_027576455.1 Erythroxylum roigii | reverse complement strand
ATATGCATTCAATCAAGCAAAAATCAATACCACAAAAATTATCCTAATCCAATATCAATCTTAACCTTAACCGAAAAAAAAACTTACTCACACATATTTATTAATGTAACATAAATCATGGTCATAATATATGTTTGCATTGATTAAATCTACACAATTAAAATAAATAAGGAATAATAAACAAAGAAAACAACCAGTAGATGTCGCACTGCTTTGTTATTCACAGTGCTGGGTTCAACGTCACTGCTTCAATACATTTAATCTCCACCCCAACCAGTAGATGTCGCACACACACAACACCTCCTCTCTTTTTTTCCATCCCCCTTAGATTTATTAAATTGGTGGTTTTTATGCCTCTTGTCCTCAAACCTTTCCAAAACCACACAACCCACGCCTCCAACCAGCTCACGCCAATCACGCAAAACCTCAGCGTTTTTCTTTTGTATTTTTCCAACCCATGCAGCACACCTACAGACCATACAGCCTCTGCTGCTTTTTTTTATGTTTTTATCTTGATGTGACAATTTATTTTCCTAGTTCTTGGTCCACCAATGCCGCACTCTCTTTGTCTCCTTCTGTTTTTGTTGTCTTCTTCATAGACCCACACACTACTAGCCCACACCTGCACGCATGCCTTCTGCCTCCAGCTACATTCAAAGAAAAACGTCTAAGCCACCAAATCTCATGCTGTTGTCTCATTCTTCTCTTTGATGTGACAAATTAAATGCTTAGTTTTGGTCCATCGTTATTGTGCAGTGTGCATTCTAAAACCTTACAAAACTCATGCACGCCTCTCCTTGTTGCCCTCCACGTTGTTATTTCCTTCTTGTGTGATGCTTGCGTTTTGGACTGCTATATTGTGTTTTCTTCTTTTTGCGATGGATTGTTGTCTTAATCTTTTTGAAGTTTAATTTCTTTCAAGTACCCCTTGCTTTCTTTAAAAGATTTTCTTGATTTATAGTATTAGACGTTCCAAATCCAATATATACCTAAAATTAAAACAAACAGCTCTTAATTAGTACAATTTAAACATAAATGGACAAGAGTTTAATAAATTATGTATCTAAAATTAATATAAAAATGTCCATTAACAATAATCCAAGTCTACCAAGTTCATCTCTTCATCGTTGGAAATAGCTATCATGGTCTTTTACAACATCAACAATACGAAGGAACAAACTTCGGGACATTCGATATCATCGCTGCACATATTTTCATTATATCACGAATTTTCACGTAAATAATCTAAAAACAAGTTATGATCTGCAACTTCATGATCACGGTTGATCACTATATGCTAGATGGAGCCACGAGCCTACCTTGGTTGTTTTGTTGATTGCAAAGATCTCAATTGCTAAGTTATTTTTTTGTATCAAATTATATATGAATATTTCATCTACTGTACTATGCATCATCAACTCAAATTTATCATGAATTGATGATGATGTCGATGAAGATGAAGATGATAGCATGTTTTGGAATTTGATATTAGAAGGGCCTCCAATATCATAATCCATTACAATAAATTGATGCATATTTGATGTAGTAAAGAATGAAATTTATAGAAGTTCTTGCTATGGTTGAGATTATGATAAAATCTATCCAATGGTTAATTTTATGATGAAATCCAATTGGACAGTTGAGATATGGATAAAATCCATCAATTTTTTCTAATGAGGATAAGGTTGATGATAAATTCCCAAATGATTAAGGATGTAATCCATCCAACAATTGAGATATCGATGAAATCTAATTGAAAGATGAGACTAAATCTTAAAATTTATATTTATAAATTAAAAACAAAGACAAAGACAGACTATATACAAATTAAAAATAAATATATAAATTATAAAGTTATAAATATATAATGAAAATATTTATAATCATGAGACTAAATCTTAAAATTACTATAATGTTATAATTATTTAAATAAATATATAATAAAATAATAAAATATTGTTTAAATAACAAAACAAAGAAAGAAAGAATTAAAAATGAATGAATGAATGAAAAAAAGGAGGAAAAGGTTGAAAGAATAGATCTTCAGTCAGCAAAGTATCAAGCTTGAGATCAAGTGACATCGCACGTGCCCACCCTTTTGGTCCTCCAAACGCAACCCTCTAAAACTCAAAACCCCTGTTTTGTCCGTGGCACAGCACGCGCCACCATGGCTCTTATCCTTAGATCTTTCCCTCTGCTAACTCTCCGACGTATGCCCTCTCTGCCTCTTCTCCGCACCATCATCTACGGACACGTCCCAAGACCAAATCCCAGAAACAGAATAATCTTTTCCTCTGTTTCTGCTTCCACTGAGACCGTTCGCAGGTTGTCGCCTGCCTCTTTCAAGGACACTCTCCAGTGGGTCCCTCGTACCGAATATTGCGGCGACTTGTCCTCTGCAGACGTCGGTAAGCGTGTTCGCCTTTGTGGGTGGGTCGCTCTCCACCGCGTCCATGGTGGTCTGACCTTTCTCAACCTGAGAGACCACACGGGCATTGTCCAGGTATACATAACGTAGACACAATTCATTTTATTTATACTGAATTTCGGTGTTGTATAATTCCTATTATTGCAAGGTTCAGGAAAATTGTGAACTTGGTTTAGAGTTACTGAGAAAGTTGACCCATTTAGGTAATATGCGTTGTTTTGGTCTTGAATTTTGTTGTTTATTGCAATTGTAGGTTACAACGCTTCCTGATGAGTTTCCCGAGGCTCATTCCATTATAAATGACTTGAGACTGGAGTATGTAGTTGCTGTGGAAGGTGTGGTTCGATCTCGCCCAACCGAGTCTGTGAATAAGAAAATGAAAACTGGCTTTATAGAGGTAAGTTATATTTTGGTTCTTTTCTCTCTCTCTTTTTGTTATTCCTTGTTTGTAATCATGTAATGTGATAGTTGTTTTCTATGCTAGATTGCTGCAGAGCATGTTCAGGTATTGAATGAAGTGAGGACAAAGTTGCCGTTTTTAGTCACCTCTGGAGATGACGCCAAAGATTCTGTCAAAGAAGAGATTCGTTTGAGGTAAGAGTGATGTTACTTGCAATTGCGAAAGTGGACAATAAGTTACTCTAGCATATAGATATAGGGACATTTGATACAGGCCCACATATAGTGTAATGTATTTCTAATTAGAATCCAGAAAAAGCAAGCTCTACTGCCAGGCAAGTAAATGCATCACCAATTATGTGTTTTATCTTATCAGCTATTTCTATTTACTTTTAGTATTCATTATCATTCCTTGTTTCCTAAAATCTTTGTAGTATCTCATCTCCTGCTTGCTAGAATTGAAAGTTTCTTCATAGCGTGGTACTTTCACTGTTGATTCAGTTATTACCTTATTAGTAGTAATCTAAATGCAAGGTTTTATACATCTTGTAGATATCGATGTCTCGATTTACGGCGGCAGCAAATGAATAATAATATAGTGTTGCGGCACAAGGTGGTGAAACTCATTCGAAGATATCTGGAAGATGTACATGGTTTTGTGGAGGTTGATCTTTTAATATAGTTCCTTTTTTCACATAATTCCCATTTGATTTAACTTTTTCACTTTTTCTTTGTCAATCAACAGACACACACATTAACAACTAAGTATTCAGAGCAATCAGATATGCTTTAGAAGATTACTAAGATGATGATCTTAATGCAATACCTTATGATTTTCTTCTACGGAAACTATTAGTTTTGCTTGTAATAGGGAAAAGTTGCTTTTTGAGAATTTTATTTCAATAATCATTGTTATACAAAAACAAGGAAGAAAAGAGATGGCAATTTAACAAGTACATTTGAGCATGGCTGTAGTAATTAGTCTTCTTCTTTTATATATTCATGTTTGTATTATATTTTGATGCAACATTTTTGTGTTCATAAGGTAGATTGAGACTCCAGTACTTTCTAGATCTACTCCAGAAGGTGCTCGGGATTATTTGGTACCCTCAAGAATTCAGGTACTAGACATTTTTTCAACTGCCCTTAATGGTTTTCCATTCTTTTATAATATCAGTACACATCTTATGTAAGTTAGCGACGTGTATATCTAATGTTAAAAACTGCTGAGATGTGATGCCTTTCAACCCAGAAACTGTTATATCTCAAGTCCTGTTGAGAACTATACATTGCTAAAAGCACAGGTCCTTCTAGTTAGTTATTGCTTGGGATATCTTTTCATGGCTGTCTGCTCCGATTCACTTCAATGTGTATTTTGAAGCCAGGAACATTCTATGCTTTGCCCCAAAGTCCACAACTCTTTAAGCAAATGTTGATGGTTTCTGGTTTTGACAGATATTATCAAATAGCAAGGTAACTTTTTCTTCTTGTCTGTTTGAGCTCGATATCATTTCATTATGATTGTTTTTCCTTTCAATATGCTTCTAGCTTGGTCCTTGTTTGCATTTATAATCGAGCTGCAGTTTTCCTTTTCAACTTCTTTTTTTCTGTGATATGTCTGTGGTGGATGATAACAATTTTTTTGGCAGCAATGGCAAACTTATCTTGACCATGTTGATGCTACAGTCACAAATACTTTTCTTTGCATGCAGGTGCTTTAGAGACGAAGATCTTAGGGCTGATAGACAACCCGAGTTCACTCAGTTAGATATGGAGCTGGCATTTACTCCCTTAGAGGACATGCTAAGGCTCAATGAGGATATGATACGCAAGGTTAAATCATTTGTTATTGACTATTGGAAAAAATGTAAATACGTTTTAAAGTGATAAGGGGTGTCATCTGATTTTCCCATTGCTAACCGTAAATTGTTCTTAGGATAGTTTCCCCCATCTTATGATTCAGAGCAAAGGTTAGAGATACATAAAACAAGCACAGCTTAATGTTAAAATATTTCTATCAGTGGTTACTTCTTTTCTTTTTAGATAAAATAGCTTACTATTTACTTGAAGTTGCTGTGGACCATTCATTTTTGCATATTTAGATCTTAGAGATTTCAGGTCAGGTGAACTCGTTGATAGCTCTCATCAAACTATTAGTATTGCAGTTAGATCAAATATGTCTAATTCTAGATGTCACTACATGCTGCAATAACATCGTACAGAATTTGTCTCGGTAAATGTTTATGTGACAATTTCTTGTTGTTGCAGGTTTTTGCAGAGATTATAGGTATCCAGCTGCCAAACCCATTCCCAAGGCTTACATACACTGAAGCATTAAGTAAATATGGTTCAGACAGGCCAGATACTAGATTTGATCTTGAGTTGCAAGAGGTAATGTTCTATCTCATGGTGTGTGTGAAGGTGGGGAATTTGAATGCTGTTAAAATGTCATCATATATCTGGTGAGCTCTACTTGCTAAGTTGTACACATCACCCTATTGGTGAAGAACCACTTGGCTGATTCTAAATGTTGCTATTTTAAGTTTTATAAAATTTTAATTTTATTTTCTGCAGCCTTAAATTATGCTATTTTGCTATCAAAATGTCTTTATGAACAAATTTTTATGCTTTCAAACTTCTTTATGATTACGAGCTATTACCTTCTTTTTTGCCCATTCACTCCATGATTAGTTAACATCTTTTTAGTTTAGGCAGTGAATTAGTTTCTAAATTTTATAAGTTTCCACTTGGTTTTCTGAAAAACTAAGTTTTCTCCAGATCTACTTGAAGTTTAGCATTGCATTTGAAGAATAAATGAATCATTATCATCTTTTTCAGTGAAGGAGTGCATGATCTACTTGAAAAATTCTGAATTCTTGATGTTAATTAGATTTTGGGCTGCACTTTATCCAGATACCATGTATGTCCAACTTGGCATTTAATATTATCTCCATCTTACCTTAAGCTCTTTAAAAACTTGTCACATTAGCATATATTTGTTGGTACATATGAGGTACCTTCAGAATATCTGATGTACAGGACATCTAGCCATAAGTTACATGCTTCCATTCAGCTGTTGAAGGTTTGTTCAAATATGTGCAGGTGTCTGATATTTTTGCAGACTCCAATTTCAGGGTATTTTCTGATAGCTTGCAAAATGGGGGAATTATAAAAGTATTATGTGTGCCTTCAGGTGCCAAAACTTATTCGAACACAGCTCTTAAGAAAGGAGATTTGTACAATGAAGCAACCAAATCTGGAGCCAAGGGTTTACCTTTCCTAAAGGTCTTGGATAATGGTAAAAAATGTTTTTTTATTTCCTGAAATTTTTGTGTCAACCTTGAAGACCAATGGTATAAGTTGTTTCAAAATTTCACTATTTGTTTAAAATTTTTAGGTGATGTTGAGGGGATTCCTGCTTTGGTTTCAAGTCTGGATCCAACATCTAAAACCCAACTGTTGAGACGATGCTCCGCAGGACCTGGTGACCTTATTTTGTTTGCTGTGGGTCATCATGCACTGGTTAATAAAACTTTGGACAGATTAAGGTTATTTGTAGCCAATGGATTGGGTTTAATTGACCATGTATGTACCTTGACCTCCCTGGATTTTGTACTTTGTATGTACTTCTTTATTTTCTTTGTGTTGTACTTTGACAATAAGTTTATTCTTTCATCATCTATAATTTTAGTCCAGGCATTCAATACTCTGGATTATTGATTTCCCAATGTTCGAGTGGAATGATACGGAGCAGAGGCTTGAGGTCTGCATTGGAATTATACCTGTGTTTTGGCTTTTCTATGACATAAGTGCTCTGCATTTTGACAAAAAATGTTATATTCACAGGATGTGCTGCTGTATATCTTGTCTTATGGTATCTAACATTTTCTGTGTCTATTTATTTCCTCTGGCAGGCATTACATCACCCCTTTACTGCACCCAATCCTGAGGACATAGAGGATCTTCGCACAGCTCGTGCACTTGCATATGACATGGTCTATAATGGGGTTGAGGTAATTATCAATTTCCTTTTGATCTACTGGAACTTCTGTTACAATAAATAAGTGTGGGTACCTTTACTTTTATACTTTTGCTAACAGATTGGTGGAGGAAGCTTGAGAATTTATAAGCGTGAGGTCCAACAGAAGGTTTTGGAAATTGTTGGCATTTCACCTGAGCAGGTGAGTAAAGGACTCTAAGTTACTTGCGTGTATTGCATGCATCTTATATTTTGCAAAATGCCAAGATGTTGCTTGTGATCCTTATTGTGTGACTGCCAAGACGAAAAGACTGGTGGCTGTTGTATCTTTTTAAATACTTGAGAGAACATGGTAACGAGAATTTGGAATTGGTTTCCCCAACACTTACAGCCCAACTCAAATTGGGATCAATTTCACTGATGCAAGTATATGCAAATTTCTTGTAGAATAATTCGTTTTTGAACTCAACACATGCAGATTCTTCTTGTAATTAGGTTCTTGATAGCTTTAACTACTCAAAATTCGATACGAGAATCCTAGTAATTGGTTATTGTACGATTGACCATCCAGCATAAAGTGGAACACATTCTATGTTGTCTGCAGGCTGAAGCAAAGTTTGGCTATCTTCTGGAGGCTTTTGACATGGGTGCTCCTCCGCACGGTACGAACTCTTTGCCCTGCCTTTTCTGTGTTGAGTTTTTTAAAATGCAAATCATTTGTCTTTGGTTTAACATTTGGTTGCAACAGGTGGGATAGCGTATGGGTTGGATAGATTGGTTATGTTGTTGAGTGGAGCTAATTCTATAAGAGATGTAATAGCTTTTCCAAAGACAACAACTGCTCAATGTGCCCTTACTCGGGCACCATCAGAAGTGGATCCTCAACAGCTTAAAGAGCTATCTTTTCAGACCCAATAGTACTCTAAATTATTTATGTTTTTGTCATTCTCAACCTCTGATCTAATGTGCAATTAGAGTAACTTCTGGTTTCTGTTGTACCAAAAACAGAATAGGCAAATCGTGATTCTTATATTTCTGACAATAAAACGAAAGAGCATTATAGGAATTATGGACACGATTCGAGTTTTTCCCAAATAAATGTAAATTAGAGCGGAATCTTTTCTTCTGTTGAATCATGAATCTGTGTGGTTCCTGTTATAAAACTTGGGGGCAATAAACTGAGAGAAGTGGTTGGATTTTGCTAGCTGTTACATCCACTATTTGATGTGATTTCAAGACTGCTTAGAAGAGTAAGACCAGGCTCATTGATAAAATGTTTTTCATTTTTACTGTTTAGTGGCATGATTTTTGTTTACTTTTTTAATTCAGAATGTATTCATTATTAAATATTTATATTTAATGAACAAAATTTAAATTTTATATTTATCTCAATTTATTTTATTTTTTGATGTTTAGTACATGTACAATGTATATTTATACTTACTAAAAAATTATTATAACTATTTCACATATTGAAAGTGATCAAACTTTAAACTTTAATGTAAACATTAACATATAATATAAAAGTTTTAAATCTAATATGCATTATAAAAAGTGAAATTGACTTCAAATACATCAGATATTTAATTTATATTATTTAAAGTTATGTAAATGCAACTTCACAATTTTTAATGTTATCATTAATTGTATTACTATATGCACAAAGAAATATAAATAAGGAATCATTACCGTAATTGATCCCACTGCATTTTAACATTCTCATTTTATGTTTTATATCCACACAATATTGCTTTCTTATAAATTTCCCCTAAAGCACCTGCAATTGCTTTCTTACCAAATCATATATTCCCTCTCATCCAAAATGAAAGTCGTTCTAGAGAGACACACACTTACTAAGAAAGCTAATATGATATACCCTTATTACGGTACTACTCAACAATGATGCTTTTGTTTTTGTTTTAATTATTAAGAGTGCAATCATTAAAACATTATCTCAGTTTGAATGTTTTCAACTTTTAATTAAAAAGAATTTTTATTAGTTTTGTATTTTCTTCATTTCTACCATGTAAATGAGCGTCTCTTCATTTCCATCGTCTCTCCATTTCCACCATATATGGTCATAAGATTTTACTAAAATTTGTCAAAATTAATTCAATCAAAATTTGGATCCAAACACAAATTTAAATAAGAAAATCCATCATCATTGCTTTCCATACTTGTGTCTCTTTGTTTCTACTTTGGATATTGTTCTAAAGATAAGAAGAAAAAAATTTAATTAATTTATTCAAAATTTTATTCAAACACAAACTTAATTCAAAAACTCCATTATTTCTTGACATTCATCTGTGTTTATTTGTTTTAACCTTGATATTGATCTCAACATTGTTGAAAATTTTGAAAATTGATTGATTCAAATTTGGAGCCAAGCACAGTAACATGTGAAAATTTTAAAGCCTAAAAATTTACAAAATGTTTAAAAATTTTGTAAAGGAACCAAACCAAAAACTCTTGTGGCTATATATATATATATAAGGAACTTTAAAAACAACAGCATATGTATTCATGGCTTTCAATTTAGAAAAACAAAATATTAATTTGAATGTTGAAGTAACGTGCAACGAGAGAAGTTATATATATATATAAGGAACTTTAAAAACAACAACATATATATTCATGGCTTTCAATTTAGAAAAACAAAATATTAATTTGAATGTTGAAGTAACGTGCAACGAGAGAGAAGTTTCAATTGATTTGAATATTATTCTGGTAAGTTCTGAAAATCCTAATGAAACCACAATGTCGAGGTTATCAAATCTGTTAATCACACCCACTATGACGTTCGATTTAAATTTGGAACCCGATCAAGAGTTCGAGCCACCATTAATAGATGTAGATTCCGATGGTGTATGTGTGGAAGATGGATCAATCTTATCTCACAATTCAGGTTATTTTTAAACACCAAAAATCTTTAGTTTTATTTTTAATTTTATTTTTTATAATAAATAGTTCTCTCTGGTATTATGAATTTGTTTGGATGTTTCTTCTCATTCATATTTTACTGCACTGCAATTATTGTATTTTTTAATGTATTTTTTGTATTGCATGCTGTTTCTTTTAAATTTTTCAACACTGCACTAGCAGTTAGTTTTATATTTTAAGAACATTTTTTAATCTTTTACAAATCCTTTTCAATATTTTTAATATTTATTTACAACACTGCACTAGGAGTATGAAATATTCAATTTTATTTTTTCATGTTTGTGTCATTTTATTTTTACAAAGTTGTTTTTAATGTTTTATTTCGTATGTAAATTTTGATTTTATGTTTTATTGTGGCATTATTTTTCATTATAATGATGGATAGTTTATGAAGTGAACTAGGCAGTTTTATGCAATTTGTATTGGTTGTGTTTTTATTTCAGTATTGGTTATTTTAGAAATTGAATGTAATTTTTTTTCCTTAAAAACATATACATTGCTGAAAGAGGGAATAGTAAGGGAAACAAAGAAACTTTTAACAAATGAGCAACGATGGGCAATATACAACACTTTATTAGAAAAAAGTGTTAATGGAAAGTTGAAAAGAGATACAATCAAAGAGGTTACAGAGTTGTTTTCAATTCATATAAGAACAGTCAAAAGGATTTGGAAACGGGCAAAAGATACTCTAAATGGTGAAGCGGTTGATGTATCCCATAAGAAAACAAAAAATTATGGGCAGAAGAGAGTTCAAGTTGACTTAAATCACGTTCTTCAAATTCCTTTACATCGATGAAAGACTATAATGTCACTTATTGAATCTTTGAAGGCTAGGGGTACAAGTGTTAGCTACACGTCATTACATAGACGTATAAAGCAAGGTCTTATTCGACGTCATTCAAACGTCGTTAAGCCACACTTAAGAGAAGAAAATAAAAAAGTGTGTTTGCAACTTTGCTTATTTGTGTTGGATCAAAACAGCTTGTCTTATGAGCCAAAATTCGTTGATATGTTTAATTTTGTGCATATTGACGAAAAATGGTTCTATATGACTAGGAAGTCAGAAAAATATTATCTACTTCTCACCGAAGAGGAACCTTTGTGCACATGTCAGAGTAAGAATTACCTTGAAAAGGTAATGTTTTTAGTTACTATGGCTCGTCCAAGATTTGACAATGAAGGAAATGAAGTGTTCTCGGGAAAAATAGGAGTGTTTCCGTTTGTTACCTCACAACCAACTCAAAGAAGAAGTCGAAAGAGAGATTCCGGAACATTAGAGATTAAACCTATGACCTCAGTTACGAAAGAAACAATAAAGACGTTTTTTATTGAACATATTGTACCGACAATTCAACTTAAGTGGACCAAAGAGGATTTAAGAAAAACCATATTTATTCAACAAGACAACGCAAGGATGCATGTTGATCCAAGTGACAAGGAATTTCAAAAAGTTGCTTCATAACATGGTTTTGATATTAGATTAGTGTGCCAACCTCCAAACTCACCAGATTTAAATATTTTGGATCTCGGATTTTTTTTCCCCATTCAAGCATTGCAATATAAAGAGTGTCCAAGGACAGTGAAAGAACTTATCCATGTAGTAAAAAAGTCTTTTGATGAATATCCGACGAAAATGATAAACCGTATTTTCTTGACTTTACAACTGTGTATGCAGGAAATTATGAAAGTTGAAACATCCAACAGTTACAAAATCCCTCACATGAATAAAGGTGCACGGGAAATGGAGGATGGTCTTCCTAGACAAATTAGCTATGATTATGCTATAGTGCAAAATGTAATGAATTTGTTAATATGAGTAATGTTAAAAGATTTCATTTCGCTTTAATTTTTGTTTTTATTTTATTTTTTATATTTTTGTTAATGTTACCTTTTTTAAAAAAAGAAAAATTAAGCACAAATAAAATTGAAACATGAAAGAAAATAAAATACTAAAAGTAAAGCAATAAAAAACATAAGATTAAACTACACCACAATAAACAAATATAATTAATTAATAGAAAAAACTTTATAATTTCCAGTTGTCTACAAAATAAACTTTGATATATAAATTCATCAATTGTGTTCTTAAAATACTCCTAATATCAATAATTTCTATTTTATTTATTAGAATTAAAAATTAAACTAAATAATGAATTTTATTGACTTTATTAGAAACATAATTAAACTAAGTAATGGCTTAGTTTATTGATTTTATTGAGTACCGGCTTAATCTGATTAATCTTAGCCACATTCTCAACATGCATAAATAAATTTCTTCGTAAAATGATGCTCAAAGGGCACCGTCGCATCTGCGGTAAGGCGGTGAGAGTTTGTCAGCTTGTGAAATTATTAAACTCTAACACGTGGGAACAAAAAACCAAAGTCATTATTCTTGTAGTGGGCCCATCTTTTGGCATATTAATGGAGTAGTTGTTACACTTGCAGAAGTATCCAATTATACAAATATGGCTTTAACTCAATTGATTTTTAATTACTGTAAGCATAAAAATAAACAAAGATGGAAGAACAATAATATAAAGACATAATCAAATTAGAAGACTACTATAAACAAAATACATCAGTAAAAAAACCCATTAATCTAGATGCTAACATTGAAATGAAAACTACCAAGTACATTTATTTAGAAAAAATCTGGGAGATAAATTCTCAACATCTCCAATATTGTTTGTTGAATCTCCTTATTTGGATGAAGTTCTCAATATTGTTTGTTGAATCTCCTTATTCGAATGAAGTTCTCCTTCCTCATAATAAAATTTATTAAGATCAAAATCCAAAACCTTCTTCTCAACTCCATTGTCTCCCTCCTTTACTTCCTTTTTTTCTACTTCATTAACCTGTGATAGCTTTTATACTTCCTTTATTTCTACTTCATCAACCTGTGATAATTTTTGTAGTTCCTTTATTTCTACTTCATCAATCTGTGACAACTTCTGTATGTGGGAAGGAAAAGCTTCTTTCTCACCCATTTTCGATTCTTGCTTGTAGATTATGCTTGTAGATTATGTGTACATCTTTTATATTTAAATAAATAAATGAATGTTGTTGAGAACTGAAAGGTTTTGAAGCAAAATAAAAAGAAATATGATGAAGTGCATTGAAAAGGTAATTTGCAATAATTAGCTTGTGAGAGAAATTGCCTGTTGAATTGCTTTGAAATTGTAATCTGTGTAATTAGGATGTGAGAGAAATTAAAGAGTAATTTTAGAAGTAAAATTACAAACATGCATACAAAGTCATGAATGACACTTATTTTGAATAATTAAAATCTATCTAAAACAACTTTTATTTTGGATAGGAGGGAGTATTTTTTAATAAAAAAACAAAACTTATTTGGTTGAGTTTTTAAAATAAAATTGAAAACAAAAATATGTTTGGTTTAATTTTTAATATAAAAACTAAAAACAAAAAATGTTTAATTTTATTATCCTGCTTCTATGGACTTGGAAAGCTACAATATGTTTTTGTAGAGTGGAAGGTTAGGTGCAAAACGAAATTAATATATAACTGAATAATTTAAAGGAGAAATAGAAGGGCTTTTAAAAATAATTTAGAGATAATTATGCTTTTTTAATTAAAAAACAAATGCTTGTTTAGTTGAGATTTTTAATGTAAAAATTTAAAACAAGAATTTGTTTGGTTGAATTTCTAATATAAAAACTAAAAACAGAAAAATGTTTAGTTTTATTATCTTGTTTCTATTTTTTAATTATACACTTATGTTAATTATTTTTTATATAATATATATTAACATATTTTTAATTTTACAAACATATCTAACTTAAATCATTGATTTATAAATGATTTACTTAAAATTTGTAATTTATAGTAGAATTCCATTATCTTTGAAAATAAAATAAAATAGGCATATAATTTCATCACCTCGTTCATTTATTAATTAAAAAAATGGAACATTGTATTTGAGCAATGTGATTTTTGCTATCATGTGACAAATTGATAGAACTGCATGACATACATCAACTGGATTAATTGAAAAGGGACTGTATCAGTATGCCTTGTTAGAGACGGAAGATGTCGACAGACAGAGAATCCTAATTTCTGTTGATATATTTTGCATGTTATATTATGGAAGAAAAATATAACAATATGATCATTTTCTCATCAATTGTCACATTTCCATCTTGAGGTTGGCACACAACTTTGGTAATACCACCAACTGCAGTGCTTATTTCTATTCTCTCCTCTGAACATCATCACCAATCCTAGAATCAAATTATCACCAATCCTAGAATCAAATTATGTAATAGAAATTAGCTCAAGGAACGAAGTATGGCTAAGAACACTCATATGAACATCATCATCAAGTATGATCCGATTCCAACATAAGAAAAACAGGACAATCCCAACATATTACAGTTGTTTGGTGCTTTAACTTCTACGCTTCCTTTGTCTTTTCACCTTGATCCAACTGCATTTATTTCCTCATATTTCAATATTCCAACAATAAAAAGGTTTGCAAAAAAAAACCTTAAAGAAATTAATATTACGGCTTGAAAGTTATGGTGGAATTTTCCCACACAAATGTTTCTACGACTCTTATGGCCTGTTTAGTTCACGGAATGGAATAGATAAGAAATGGAATAGTTATTCTTTGGAATAGAAAAGATGAGGAATAGAATAGAATGTGTATTACTTTGCTTGGTTTAAGACATGGAATAGATAAAGAATTTCTATTCCATTGTTTGGTTTGAAAATATAAACTTGGAATAGGAAAG